>JBBPLZ010000428.1:0-11514 GCA_038090055.1 Hemileccinum hortonii | reverse complement strand
AAAAGAATAAGTCCAAGAAAAGACATAGCGGATGACAAAGCATAGTGAATCGTAACATTACCCCCCCACTAAACCCGAAGCACCGATGAGGGGACTTGATGACCCGCGGTCTTGAAGCTCAGAAGTCAATGGCGAAGTGGCCGGGGGAGCCAGTAATGTTGGCATAGGCGCTGTCATCCCATTCGGGATCGACACCGAAGACGGGGGAGGGGTCGCGAGGGAGCAGGGGAACAGGAGAGACCGTGTGACGACGGTTGGGGCCGCGCCTGGCGGTGGGAGAACGAGGGGTGCCGCACATGCGGCGAGACGAGGATGGGGAGGAGCGGGACGATGTGGACATGGATTGCTGGGTGGAAGACCCAGACGACGAGGAGGAGGAGACGCGAAGAGGCTCACGTCGGCGGAGGGGGCAGGTAGCCTGGGGATGGCCCGGGGCGGCACGAAGACAGATAGGGCATTCATAAAGGGGGCACTGGGCCCGACGATGACCGAGACAATGACACATGTGGCACGTCTCGTGATAGCGGGGGTGGGTCGTGGGGAGGGGTTGGCGACCGTCGAAGCCGGTCCACCAAGCTTCAGCACGTTCGACTGCGTGGAGCTCGTCGGCAGTGAGGGGAGAAGATGAAGCAGAGGGCGAGGAGCGAGTGGTGTACGGCGGGGGAAGGGATGCGGGGGCGGTGCGATAGTGTTCCGCAACGGCACGAGCGAAGCGGTCAATCTCGGTGAGGAACTCGCCGAAGTACAACTGATAGGCGAGGGTGATAAGAGCGCCACGAGTGTGGTGGCGGATCGAGAGGAGGAGGGCCCTGGTTAGGCCGTGGATTGCTTCAGCAGTCTCAGGGGACTGCAGGATGGGGGTGAGCCGTTCAAGGCTGAGGAACGCTTGGTAGAGCGCGAGGAGGGGGGAATCCATGTCCAGATGGGAATCAATGTACCGCGCCAGGCGGGGGTCAAAGACGAGGTGACAGACATTCTGAGCGTATGCGGCGTCGGGGTATCCCTCACGGGTATGGTGGGCCGTTAGGGGGAGGTCTACAGCGGTGATAGAATGCATATCAGCGGATGTAATTGTGGCAACAGAAACGGGGGGAAGAATAGGAACGGGTACTATGTTTTCATCTGTGCCCCACCCGGCGGTGGCGGCGTTGCTGGAGAGTTTGACGTCCGAGATGTCGTCGATAATGCGGAACAGGGATGGAGCAATGATGGGGGATGAGGACTGGGAACGAGGCGAGGACTCAGGGGCGGCGGTGGAGGCGGGGACAGAGACGAGCTGTTCGATGGACATGATGATGGAAGGGGTGAGGAAGCGGGATCAGAGATGGTGCTGCTTTTTATAGTCCTTTACGAAGTCCGCAGCGTGTTTCAAATCGGACTCCGAAACCCAGGAGTCCTCTTCGACGGAGTAACCCTTCCATCGGATCAGGAAGGAGCGGGAACGCGGTGATCCGCGGTGTTTCAAGATCTTCTCAATTTTGTATTCCTCCTCGCCTTCTACAAGATCCGGAGGAGGAGCTGGGAAATTGGGGCCATGGACGGGGTTCTTGTGGTAAGGAGTTAGCAACGAGGCATGGAAGACCGGGTGAATCCGCCAGGTTTTAGGGAGGCGGAGCTTGTACGTGATCGGGGAAAGTACCTGTGTAATGGTAAAGGGACCTTCCCATTTCGCGGCGAATTTCGGGTTAACCACAGAATGTTTCAGGTTCCGTGCTTCTAGCCAAACCTTATCTTCTAGGGCGAAGGGTGTAAACCTGTGTTTGGAACGCGCCGCCATGGTTTGACGGGCAAGTTCATGCGCAGCCAGGGCTTCGTCGCGTGCCGCGGTGAGAGCGGTGATGCGATCGGAGACAGCGGGGACCGTGGACGAGGGGATGACCGAGGGAAGGGCTTGGGGTTCGAAGCCCATCATGAGGAAGAAGGGCGATTGTCCTGTGACGGAGTGGGGGCGGTGGTTGTGCGTAAATTCTGCCAAGGAAATCTTGGCAGACCAAGGTGAGGGTTTGTTGCCGCAAAAGATCCGCAGATACGTTTCAACCTCCTGGTTGACTCGCTCTGTTTCTCCGTCTGTCTAAGGATGGTACGCAGTGGAGAGGGCGAGGTCGTATGAAAGGAGGCGTCCAAGTTCTTTGGCAAATGACGAGGCGAATTGCGGGCCGCGATCAGAAATAATCTTCTCGTAGAGGCCGAACCGGGTGAAGACCTTGTTGAAGAAAAGCTGTGCTATTCCTTCGGCAGTTACCGTGGACGTAGTGGGGCAAAGAATTACCCCCTTCGTAAGCCCGTGGTCGACCACGACCAAAAGCGAATCGAAGCCGGATGACGGAGGGAGACCGGTGATCAGGTCACAAGAGACCTGCTGGAAGGGGCGGGAACAGGTGGATCAAATGGGGACAAGAGGAGGAACCGTGGGGTGCGTGTTAACTTTGTTTTGCTGGCAGATGGCACAGCCAGCGACGTATTGGCGGACGAATTGAGCAAGTCCGGGCCACCAATACTGAGTGGAGACAAGTTGACGCGTTTTAAGGAACCCAGGGTGGCCTGCCGTTTCATGGTCATGGCACCCAGCCACCACATCACGGCGGAGAGTTCCGTCGGGAGGGACGTAAGTTCGGCCTTTAAAGGAGAGGAGGCCGTCGGAGTATGACCAATCTTCGAGGTTGGTGCGGAAGGGGGAGATCTGGAGTTTTTTGCCGACCGTGGCTTGGACGGCATTGAGTACGAGGGGGTCGGAGGCGGAGGAAGCGATGAGCTTCTCATGGAGGGTGGTGTCAATGAGGTTGACAAACATGGAGTCAGGGAGGGCAACGACGTTGGAGTTGTCTGTATCGGACTCGGGGACGAGATCTGGGCGGCGGGAGAGGGCATCAGGGCTGGCGAGGAGTTTGCCAGGGACATGGATGATCTTAAGATCGAAGTCGGCGAGGTCGAGGAGCCACCGAGCTTGGCGGCGATTGAGTTCTTGTGCCTGACGGAAATAGGTCAGGTTTTTGTGGTCAGTGAAGACCTGAATGGGAAATGTGGAGCCGTGGAGATAATGGCGCCACATTTTCAAGGCACGGAGAATTGCGAGAAGTTCACGATCGTGGATGTCGTAGTTCCGTTCCGCGGGAGATAGCGAAGCGGAGTTGTAGGAACACGGGTGCCAATCTCCGTTGGTGTCGGTCTGGAGGAGAATACCGCCGGTGGCCCATTTGGAGGCATCGGTGGTGATAGCGAAGGGTTTGGATAGGTCCGGGAGTTGAAGGACCGGGCAAGATTGGAAAAGCTCCTTGAGGCGATCAAAGGACTGCTGTTGGTCAGCGGTCCAGACCCAAGGTTGCTTCTTTTTGGTAAGGTTGATGAGGGGACGGGCGACTGTGGAATAGTCAGGGATAAAGCGGCGGTAAAAGTTGGCGAAGCCCAAGAAGGAGCGAACGCCCTTGAGATTAGTGGGTACCGGCCATTTGGCGATACCGTCAAGTTTAACCGGGTCCATGGCGAGTTGGCCCGGTTTTACGATCATACCTAAGTATTCGACTTCCTTGGTGTCGAATACACACTTCTCGAGTTTGAGGTGGAGGTCGAGTTCCTCCATTCGTTGTAGGACGCGCTTGGTGCGCTCCTCGTGGGTCTTCTGATCTGGGGAGAAGATCAGTAGGTCATCCATGTAGATAATGAGCCATCCTTCGGCAATCATGTTGCGGAAGGAGTCGTTCATGAATCTCTGGAAGGTCGCGGGTGAGTTAGTCATGCCGAAAAACATGACCGTGGGCTCGAAGAGGCCCTTGTGAGTAATGAATGCGGCTTTCCACTGATCGCCGTCTTTGATTCGGACGTTGTTGTACCCCCAACGAACGTCGAACTTGGTGTAAACCTGAGCCTCTTTGAGTTTATCTACGAGGTCAGTGATGAGCGGGAGAGGGTAGGCGTCCCGAACGGTATGTTCGTTCAGGTAGCGGTAATCTTGGCAGGGGCGGAGTTTACCGTCTTTCTTCTTGACAAAGAAGAAGGGCGATGCTTGGGGGGATTGTGAGGGACAGATCTTCCCGGCCTTGAGGTTCTTGTCGAGGAAGTCCTCGGCGGCTTTCCTTTCATCAGGGGACAGAGGGTAGATTTTACCGATCTTCGGGGTGAAGGACTCCTTGAGGTTGATGGCATGGTCATAGGGGCGAGAGGGTGGGAGTTTGCCTGCAGCGACTTCAGAAAAGACCTTTGAGAAGGCAGAGTACTCTGGGGGAAGGGTGATCTTAGGCTTGTTCGCGAGTTGTTTAATCGCGAGATCGGTGGCGGTGGTATAGGCCTTGACGCGGGCTGGGTTGATGACGATCCTACGATCGCCACGGATGTATCGCTCACAAGAGTAGGCAGACACAGCAGTCTTGACAAAGCTCTCAGCGGTGACGTACTCGGGATTTCCTTCATCGAGGTAGTCATAGAGGCATTTGTCCCAGTCGTGGTGGATTTGGTGATGGCGGGGAGTAGGGACTGGTTCTTGGTAACGGAGGCGGGCGAGGAATGCGTCGTGGGTAGCGGAGTCGGCGGAGGATTTGGCGAAGAGGATTTTCGACTGGTCAGTAGACTCGTCGATCTGGATGGTGTTCTTCTCCCAGTTGATGGCAGGGTTAACTGCGGCCAGCCAAGGGAAGCCGAGAATGATGCGTTCTTCCCCACATCCCATGACGTGGAAAAGAACTTCGTGGGTAACGCCGTTGACGGAGATGAACAGATTGGCCGTGTATCGGATAGTGCCTTTCTTGTTCAGCGTTTCATCGACGTTTCGAACCTGGATGGGTTTTTCCAGTTTCTTGCAAGGGATCCGGTGTTTTCGTGCAAACTGCCAGTCGAGGCAGTTGATCGTTGCTCCGGAGTCAACGAGGGCGGTGGTTTTGACGTTTTTGAGGGTGCACGAGGGGACAATGAGCTGGACGGGGATGCTCAAAGATCTATTGTTTTTAGACGATGCATGCGCAGTTTTACGTATAACGGGGGAGGATCGCGTCGATCGATACTCCCCTTTTAAAAACCCTTAACGTAGGCAACCGTCTCGGGAGTGCCTTCGTCGTCACATTCCATCAAGTCCGGCAAGGCCGTCTCTTCTTCGTCATTCTTTGCGACTGCTACATCACCACCTTTTGACTTCTTTTCTCCAGATGGTGCGGGGGATGGAGCGAACTTGACCTTGCAGTTCGTAGAGGTATGGCCGGGTTTCCGGCATCGGAAGCAGAGGCCCTTGCGGGCGCATTCGGAGCGGAGGGCGTCAGTGAGTTTCGGGGGGCGGGTGGAGACAACGTCAATGTCCATTGCGTCGGGGTCGACGGCGCAGGGGAGGTGGAAGGTTTTCGAGGGGGCGGAGGGTTTGGCATTGCGCGCCTTGATTTCTTGGGTGCGCTCCCACATAGTGTGGAAAGTCATAGCCTTTTTATACCAGTCCTCGATGTTGGTGGGGACTGTTTCCATCATCATGATGCGGGACATGACGGGGGCGGGGATGCCGGCTGAGTAGTAGCCGATAAGAACGTTGGAGTCAGTGACTCCGGCGATGGCGGCGTGATTCTGGAACTGAGAGGTGTACGAGGAGAGAGAGGGTTTGTAAACCCCCTTCGAGGCGATCATGCGGGTGGTGGACATCCAGGCGATGGATTGTCCGACGACATCGTGGTGCTGGATTGTCCGACGACATCGTGGTGCTGGAAGGCTTTGTTGATCTTGTTAACGAAGTCCGACCAGGTATCCATAGAGACGGTGCCAGAGATCGTGTTGATCCCGGCGGCGCGGAAGGTGGTTGCCCAGGTGTGGGCTGATCCCTTCGTCATGAACGAGAGGATGAATGCGATTTTCTTTGCTTCGGTGTTGTACACGTCAGCATTGGTCGAGAGGTAAAAGAGGCAGGAGTTAAACCATGCCTGGTACTTGGCAAAGGAGCCGTCGTATTCGGAGGGGGAGTTGAGCTTGAGCTCGACTGGTTTCGCCGTAGACATAATTGTCGGAGGCGTCAGAGGCAGGGGCAAAGGCGAAGGCGGGGGTGAAGGGTTTCGTCTGAAGGACGACGTGGGAGTTCGAAGAGGTGGAGTGGTGTCCTGGTCTTCGTCAGTGGAGTCAGGGGCGATGACGGGAGGGGGACGCCGAGTGGCGGTCCAACGAGGATCTCTGTGGTGGGACAGAGTGGTTCAGTGGTACACCTTACGTAGTAGTAGGCGTGAAAGAAGAAGCTTAGTTCTTTTGTTACGCTTGGTCCGGGTAGGAGCGAGCGTAGCCTTGGATAACCCCTAGTTGGCTAAGGGCTGACGCGAGGAGTGTCGGGACGATGCCGACGGGGTGTTCAGCGATCAAGTGTCGAAGAACGAGTCCTGGACGTGAAGGTGTCCAGCGACGAAATCGAGTGGTTCAGAGATAGTCCAATTAATACGGAGGACAAGGACGTTGTTGCGAAGACGAGGGTCGACGCGCACGAGGGATCAAGGACAAGGGACTAAGGGTATATTCCCAAGGAGAACTAAGCTAAGGGACAGGTACGCAACGAGGGGGTTTATATACCCGAGAGGAGCGTGCACGGACCAAGCTAAGTAATCAGGGTATAGGGTGTGCTTGGTGAGCGCCAAGAGAATTAGTAATGCCAAGCAAAGGAAGCGTGACTCCGAATGAGTCATGCGCGATAAGGGATGACTCGGTGTGAGTCAAGACCCAAGACAACGGTACGAGCGATGACAGCGTAGGAAAGGTGAACCCGATGGGGTTACCGTGGAGTACTGTTCATCGTGAGATAAAGAGTGTAAATGCGTACGATGGTGGCGCGAGAAAGGTGAACCCACAGGTTACCGTGGAGAGTCTACCATCGTAAAAGAAAAGAATAAGTCCAAGAAAAGACATAGCGGATGACAAAGCATAGTGAATCGTAACAAATACCACTCTTCTTCCTCATCGCCAGCTTCGTCCTCTGTCAAGGGACTCTCGCATGTTACATCTCGTCACCGTGATACTCCCGATCTTGACCACCAACATCGTCTTCGCCGTATCCCTCGTCTTCAGCACTCGTTGTTGTTGTCTCTACATATTTTATCAGTTCCTCACACCTGTGGCTCCAGGTGCTCGTCATCATTGATTGTTCAAGGTCGTTAACACTTGAACAGGACTCCCCAAAGCCTGACCCCGCTGCATCCCGCTTTATTTTGCATGCCCCATCACTCACACGTTGATCATTATGAATGCCACAGACAAGCCGCTGCCTTTGCCTTTTATCAGCTCAACGTTATTGCCCCTGCCCCTATCAAATTTGATCCCAATGACAACTGGGATCCCGAAGTTTTAGCAGCAGCCCGTCGTGCCGCTCGTCCTCGTCAACGCCGCCCTCACCACATCTACCAACAAGACCCACGTTACCTCCGTTCTGAATACGATCCCGGTTGGGACATAGGTCGCCCCAATCTCTCTGTCCTCCACCCTTGCACCATCCTCCGACGTTGCAGGTTCCCATTCCTCTAATCCCCAGAGTGTCTTTGGAAGATAAGGCACAGTAAGGATGGCCGGACCCGATCCTGTCACGTGGCAAGATGTTTTAAATCAATTTCAGTTCTTAGCTGGGATAATACAGCAGCAATCCCAGCTGCAACAACAATACTTCGCCTCTGCTGCTGCTGCTGCCACTCCCGCCCCCGCTCCATACAAGGCCTTCGCCGACCCAGGCTCATGGGATGGCAATCGTTCCACCTTCTGCAGCTGGTGGACTAAAATCGCTGTGTGGGTTCAGTGTCAAACAACACTGACCAACAAACAATTTACCGTCGCTGTCCTCCTGCGTATAGAGGGTAAGGCTTCCAACTTCTTGCGGATAATCTTACAAGGATACATGAACTGGGAAGAAACCAAGTACAACGATGTGGACAAGGCCACAGTCTGGCCGTCTTGGTTAGCTTTGAAAAAAGAGGTGGAAGAACACTTCTGGATCAATGTGATCGCAGAAGAATGCTACCACAGATTAGTGACGTTAAGACAAGGCAACATGCCTATCGAGACGTTCACACAACAATTCGAGTTGCTCCGGTCTGACGCAGGCCTGAGCGCAGAACAAGCTCTGCGTCTTTACAAGGAGGGCATCGACTATCAAATCTATGCCCAAATCTCGCTCCGATCCCCCGCCATTGACAATACGTTGGTCAAGTGGCAAGAAACCGCCGTATCAATTGGCAAGATATTCAACCAGATGCGACTGGAACGATTGCGTCTGACAACTTCTCAGTTCCAACCCTGCTCCAACCAGTTCACAGAGACGGGCACGCAACCGGGCTGAGGGGCCCCAATGGACATGTGCGCAATCCAATCAGCAAAGGACACGCGCACTTGTTACAACTGCAACAAGGTAGGACACATATCTCGTAATTGCACCAAGCCCCACCATCCTCGGGGTCAACCATAGTTTAACCCACTTACGGGTCGAACCACTTTCCCGCCCCCTTGCACCCAAGCTTGGGAGATCACTGCTCCCTCTACTGGCGAACAAGGTTCCGGAAATCCCTCATGGATAACTGAAGAGGCGCAAGCCTACTATTTTGACCTCTTTGAGGCTCGTGCTCGCCAAATGGCGGCCGATGGACTAAAGGACTCAGGAAAAGGCAAAGCCAAGTGAATCTGGGAGGTATTCCCTCGGCCATAGACAATGAACATGTACTTTCTCGCTCTTCTTTGTTTTCTTTTCTTTCTTCTTCTAATCGTTTTTCTATTCTTGATATCGAAGGGGAGATGGACAGCGATGTAGTTGATGACATGTCGAACTTTGTTTCTACTTACGTTCCACAGTCTGACAAGGTGTCTCATTTGAGTGCGGCACCAGACTCTAAAAAAGGTGTGCTTAATTTCTTGTTAAAAGAAAAATATCCTTGTCTCCTATTTACAAATCCTCCTGCGCTTCTTTCTCACACGTCGAACCTTCTACCTCTCAAGGAGGAGAATTCAACATCTCCACTAACATTTCATTTCAGAAAAACAACAAATGGCACGAATGTGCTACAAAGGCGCTTCTCGATTCGGGAGCAGTTCAAACCTTCATTGACGAAAAATGGGTAAAAAGTAATGGTATTGCTATGACCCCGCTCTCTAATGCTATTGCCATCACAAACGCCGATGGTACTGTTTCCAAACACAGACAAATTACGCACTATGTCTCAGTTATACTAACATTCCAAGGACATTTTGAGGGAGTCAATGCGCTAGTTGCAACCCTTGGAACCCATAATATCATTCTAGGTTTCAATTGGTTCCGTCACCACAATCCTCTCATCAATTGGGAGGATAAAACCATTCTATTCTCTCATTGCACTCGTAACTGTCATGCCACTAATGCTCCACAGTTAATCAAAGACATCTGGAATGTCAACATTCGCTCCATCGAGGAAGGACTCGCCGAAAAAGTCCCAAAACAATACCACGCCTTCCTCGATGTATTTAGTAAGGAAGAATCGAAACGCATGCCTGTGTGCAAGCCATGGGATCATGCTATTGACCTTAAACCCGATTTTATTCCCAAAAAAGGATGAGTCATTCCACTCTCTGACACTGAACTCGAAGAAGTCCGTAACTTTATTTCTAGCAAACAAGAAAAGGGCTATATACAGCCCTCTAAATCCCCTCAAACTGCACCTGTATTTTTTATTCCCAAGAAAACCAGAGAAAAACACCTTGTTATGGATTACTGATATCTAAATGAGGGAACAGTAAAAAACTCTTATCTCCTTCTGCTAATCTCCTCTCTAGTTGATCGCCTCAAGGGCGCTGACAAATTTACATGCCTTGATCTACGATGGGGGTATAATAACATTCGTATTAAAGAAAGCGATGAATGGAAAGCCACCTTCGTTACTCCCCTCGGGGCTTATGAGCCTGTGATTATGTATTTTGGCATGACTAACTCTCCGCCGACGTTCCAACAGATGATGAACGACATTTTCAATGATATGTACACTGTCGTCATCGTCTACCTGGACGATATGTGCATCTTCACAAAGGGAAAGTCTGATGATGATCATTCAAAAGTCGTCATGGAGGTGTTACAGCACTTGCGTGACAACGACCTCTATACTAAACCAGAAAAATGTGTATTTAACGCTGACGAAGTTGACTTCTTAGGCATGACTGTATCAAAAAACAGCGTTGGCATGCAATCCAAAAAGGTCGATGCAATCCTCGACTGGCCGGCCCCCACAAAACTCAAACAGCTTCAATCTTTCCTTGGACTTTGTAATTATTATCATCATTTTATTAACGGTTTCGGACAGATCACCCGCCCTCTTAATGATCTTACCAAGAAGGGCGTTACATATGTATGGGGAGAGGCCCAACAAACCGTGTTCGATACGCTCAAAAAACAATTCACGACCGCACCTTTCCTCGCTTTCCCTGATTCTTCTAAAGATATGCGTGTTGAAATGGACACCAGCGACATTGCCACTGGGGCTGTTTTATCGGTCCTGGGGGAGGATAAGTTATGGCGTCCTTGTGCTTTTCTTTCTCACTCTCTTTCTCCTGCGGAGAAAAACTATCCCGTTTACAACAAGGAACTCCTTGCTATTATACGCGCTCTTGAGGAGTGGCGTCATTATCTTATTGGAAAGGCTAACTTCGAGATCTGGATAGATCATAAAAACTTAGAATATTGGAAAAAACCCCAAACCCTGTCCGGTCGACAAGCTCGCTGGCACGAGTTATTACAAGAATTTAACTACATGCTTATCTATAAACCCGGATCCACCAACGGCTGCGCCGATGCACTCTCCTGACGCCCTGATCATGGTGATGCCATTGACAACCTCAACGAAAACATCACCGTTTTTCCTTCCACCGTTATCCGAGTTGCTAATTTAACTATTCCCGTTACACTCACCTCCAAGGACGCACACATCCCTACCAAGGGCTCTGATGCCGCGGCCGGCTTCGACTTATACTCCACCACTGATCTTGACATCCCCACCCACGATCAAACCCTTATTCCCACCCATGTCAAGATTCAGCTCCCTATCGGCACGTATGGGAGAATTGCACCGCGTTCAGGCCTCGCCTTCAAGCATAAAATCGATGTCATGGCCAGAGTCATTGACGCCAATTATAGGGGAGAAATTGGTGTAATTCTCTTCAATCACTCCTCCATCCCTTTCCACGTATCTAATGGCGATCGCATCGCTCAACTCATTATTGAAAAAATAGAAAATCCAACACTAACAGAAACCAAGACTCTTGATGAGTCTGAACGTAACGATAAAGGGTTTGGCTCCACAGGAGTACAAGCCATTTCTTCTACCACTCTCACTCTGAATTTTGACATTAAATTACGCTTTGAATCAGCAAAAATGGACATTGACGCAGTCAACAAATACGAATACTATGCGGATGAATAACTCTTTAAATCTTCTAATGGCATCGTTTTCGTGCCCCCTTGTTTACGCAACGAACTCATTTCCCTTTTTCACGATTCTCCCGTGTCCAGTCATCCTGGCCGCAACTATACCATCTTTTCCCTTAAAAAGTTTTATTGGTGGCCAGGAGCTG
>JBBPLZ010000427.1:0-11536 GCA_038090055.1 Hemileccinum hortonii | reverse complement strand
ACAATTTGTGCTTCTTTTATTCTATGACCTTCCATCATATTCCATCTCGCATGTTTGCCCTAAAGTCCTCTCCCTTTATATAAACCCTACCTATCTCTCCTTAATTTCCCCAGTCCTGTTCACTTGTATTCCTCCTTTCCTCATAGGGACCTTGTATACTTGAATACCACTCTTCTTCATCATTGCCAGCCTAGTCCTCTGTCAAGGGACTGTTTCATGTTACATCTTGTCACCATCATCGTCCCCATTCCTACCACCAATATCATCTTTGCCATATCGCTCGTCTATCACACTCATCACTGTCATCTCCTTGTTTTTTGTCAACTCCTTGAACCTGTTGTTTAAAGCTCTCATTGTTAAGAAGTTCAAGGCTGACAACACTTGAATAGGACTCCTAAAAGGCTGAACTCACTGCATTCCCCCTTTCCATTTTATGCCATGTTCCTCACACATCGATCATTACTTCTGTTGCAGACAAGCTGCTACACTCACCTTCTACCAGTTAAACATCCCAGCCCCTGCACCAGCAGAATTTGATCCCAATGACGATTGGGACCCCAAAGTACTAGCTGCTGCCCGCCACCAAGCTGCTCCTTGTTGTCGTCATCCTCACCACATTTATTAGCAGGACCTCTATTACATCTGCTCTGAATACCATCCAGGTTGGGACCAAGGTTGCCCTAATCACTCTGTCCTCCACCCCTATGTAGTTCTCTGTCGTCACCAGTACCCATTCTTTTAAATCCCCAGAGAATCCTTGGAAGATAGGACTTAGTAAGGATGTCAGGAGAGCCCACCTCAGTGACATGGCAGGACATCCTCAATCAGTTCCAGTTCTTGGCTGGAATAATGCAGCAGCAAGCACAGCTGCAGCAACAGTATATCACATCCGCAACCACTGCCACATCTACCCCCGCTCCTACTCCTACCGTCATTCCTCCCCCCTCTTCTTACAGAGCCTTCGCTGACCCAGGCACTTGGGACAGTAACTGAGCCACCTTCCGCAATTGGTGGACAAAGGTCGCCGCGTGGACCCAGTGCCAGTCCACGCTTACATGCAAACAATCAACAGTGGCCATTCTTTTGCACATGGACAGTAAGGCCGCTGATTTCGTGTGCATAACCCTCCAAGGATACATGACCAAGGAGGACAACAAAATCACAGATGTGGAAAAAGCGAATGTGTGGCCCAAATGGTCCACACTCAAGAAAAAGGTCAAATTGCGCTTCCACATTGACGTCATCACAGAGGAGTCATACTGTTACGATTTCCTATGCTTTGTCATCCGCTATGTCTTTTCTTGCTTATTCTTTTCTTCCACGATGGTAGACTCTCTATGGTAACCTGCAGGTTCACCTTTCTCGCGCCACCATTGTACGCGTTTGTCTCCTTTGTCTCACGATGACCAGTACTCCACGGAAACCCCATCGGGTTCACCTTTCCTATGCTGTCATCGCTTGTACCATTGTCTCGAGCCATGACTCACGTCGAGTCATACCTCATCATGCGTGACTCATCCGGAGTCCCACTTCCTTTGCTTGGCCTTACTAATTCTCTTGGCACTTACCAAGCGTGCCCTTTACCCTGATTACATAGCTTGGTCCGTGCGCGCTCCTCTTAGGTATATAAACCCCCATGTCGCGTATCTGTCCCCTAGCTTAGTTCTCCTTGGGAATATACCCTTAGTCCCTTGTCCTTGATCCCTTGTGTGCGTCGACTCTCGTCTTCGCAACAACGTCCTTGTCCTTTGTATTAATTGGACTATCTTTGAACTCCCCAATCTCGTTGCTGGGCAACCTCTTGCCCAGGACTCATTCTCTAACTCTTGATAGCTGAACACCTTGTCGGCATCATCCCGACACTCCTCGCGTCAGCCCTTAGCCAACTAGGGGTTATCCAAGGCTACACTCACTCCTACCCGGACCAAGCGTAACAAAAGAACTAAGCTTTTTCTTTCACGGCTACTACCACGTAAGCCGTATCACTGAACCACTCTGTCCTACTACAGAGATCCTCATTGGACCACCACACAGCGTCCCCCTCCCGTCATTGCCCCTGATTCCACCGATGAAGACCAGGATACTGCTCCATCTCTTCGAACTCCTATGTCGTCCTTCAGACGAAACCCTTCGCCCTCACCTTCACCTTCGCCCCCACCTCTGACGCCTTCGACCACTATGTCTACGGCAAAACCAGTCGAGCTTAAGCTCAACTCCCCCTCCAAGTATGATGGCTCCTTCGCCAAGTACCAGGCATGGTTCAATTCGTGCCTCTTTTATCTCTCGACCAACGCCAATGTGTATAACACCGAAGCGAAGAAAATAGCATTCATCCTCTCATTTATGACAAAAGGATCAGCCCACACCTGGGCAACTACCTTCCACGCCGCCAGAATCAACACCGTCTCCGGCACCGTATCCATGGGCACCTGGTCGGACTTTGTTGACAAGATCAACAAGGCCTTCCAGCACCACGACATCATTGGACAATCCATCGCCTGGATGTCCACCACCCACATGATCGTTTCGAAGGGGGTATACAAACCCTCTCTCTCCTCGTATACGTCTCAATTCCAGAACCACGCCACCATCACTGAAGTCACCAACTCCAACGTCCTCATCGGCTATTATTCGGCTGGTATCCCCGCTTCCGTCATGTCCCACATCATGATGATGGAATCCATCCCCACCAAGATCGAGGACTGGTACAAGAAGGCCATGACTTTCCACACCATGTGGGAACGCGCTCAAGAGATCAAAGCGTGCAATGCCAAACCCGCCGCCCCCTCGAAAACCTTCCACCTTCCCTGCACCGTCAACCCAGACGCTATGGACATCGACGTCATCTCCACTCGCCCCCCAAAACTCACGGACGCCGTCCGCTCCGAATGCGCCCGCAAGAGCCTCTGTTTCCGCTGCTGGAAACCCGGCCACACCTCTGTGAACTGCAAGGCCAAGTTCACTACGAATCCCGCACCATCTGGAGAGAAGTTGAAAGGTGGTGATGTAGCTGTCGCAAAGAATGATGATGAAGAGACGGCTATGCCGGACTTGATGCAATGTGATGACAAAGGAATCCCTGAGACAGTTGCTTACATCAAGGGTTTTTAAAAGGGGAGTGTCGATAGACACGATCCTCCCCCATTGTCTCCAAAGTAGCACCTGTATCGTCAAAGAACAATAGATCTCTGAGTATTCCTGTCCAACTCATCGTCCCCTCGCACTCACTCAAAAACGTCGAAACCACCGCTCTAGTAGATTCTGGAGCAACGATCAATTGCCTTGACTGGCAATTTGCATGAAAACATCGGATCCCCTGCCACAAGCTCGAGAAACCGATCCAAGTCCGAAACATTGATGAAACCCTGAATAAGAAAGGCACTATCCGCTACACCGCCAACCTATTCCTCTCCATCAATGGCGTTACCCACAAAGTTCTTTTCCACGTCATGAGATGTGGAGAGGAACACATCATCCTCGGCTTTCCCTGGCTGACTGCAGTCGATCCCGCTATCAACTGGGAAAAGAACACCATCCAGATTGACGAGTCTACCGACCAGTCGAAAATTCTCTTCCACAAATCCTCTGCCGACTCTGCCACTCATGACGCCTTCCTCGCCCGCCTTCGCTACCAGGAACCTAACCCCACTCCTCGTCACCACCAGATCCACCACGACTGGGACAAATGCCTATATGACTACCTTGATGAAGGAAACCCTGAGTACGTCCGAGCTGAAGACTTTGTCAGAACAGCTGTGTCCGCCTACTCCTGTGAAAGGTATATCCGAGGTGATTGCTGAATCGTCATCAACCCCACCCGTGTCAAAGCATACACCACCGCCACTGACCTCACGATTAAACAACTCGTGAACAAACCCAAGATCACCCTTCCCCCCGAATACTCCGCCTTTTCTAAGATGTTCTCAGAAGTTGCCGCAGGCGAACTCCCTCCTTCGCGCCTCTATGATCACACCATAAACCTCAAAGACTCTTTCACGCCCAAGATCGGCAAGATCTACCCTCTATCCCCCAACGAAAAGAAAGCTGCCGAGGACTTCCTCGACAAAAACCTCAAGGCCGGAAAAATCTGCCCCTCACAATCCCTGCAGGTGTCACCCTTCTTCTTCATCAATAAAAAAGATGGCAAGCTCCGCCCTTGCCAAGACTACCGCTACCTGAATGAACATACTGTTCGGGATGCTTACCCATTCCCCCTGATTACTGACCTCATAGACAAACTCAAGGAGGCTCAGGTTTACACAAAGTTCGATGTTTGTTGGGGGTACAACAACGTCAGAATCAAAGACGGCAATCAATGGAAAGCCGCATTCATTACCCACAAGGGTCTTTTTGAACCCACGGTTATGTTCTTTGGCATGACTAACTCCCCAGTGACCTTCCAAAGATTCATGAATGACTCCTTCTGTGACATGATCGCGGAAGGGTGGCTTATCATCTATATGGATGACCTACTGATCTTCTCCCCGGATCAGAAGACCCACAAAGAATGCACCAAACGTGTTCTACAGCGAATGGAGGAACTTGACCTCCACCTCAAACTCAAAAAGTGTGTATTTGACACCAAGGAAGTCGAATACCTGGGTATGATCATTAAACTGGGCCAACTCGCCATGGACCCGGTTAAACTTGACGGTATCGCCAAATGGCCAGTACCCACTAACCTCAAGGGTGTCCACTCCTTCTTGGGCTTCGCCAACTTCTACCGCCGCTTCATCCCCAACTACTCCACCATCGCATGCCCCCTCATTGATCTCACCAAGAAAAAGCAACCTTGGGTCTGGACCACCGATCAACAGCAGTCCTTCAACAGTCTCAAGGAGCTTTTCCAGTCATGCCTGGTCCTTCAGCTCCCGGACCTCTCTAGACCCTTTGCTATTGCCACCGACGCCTCCAAATGGGCCACTGGTGGTATTCTCCTCCAAACCGATGCCAACGGAGATTGGCATCCCTGCTCCTACAACTCCACCTCGCTCTCTCCTGTGGAACGGAACTATGACATCCATGATCGCGAACTCCTCGCAATCCTCCGTGCTCTCAAAATGTGGCGCCACTATCTCCACAGCTCCACGTTTCCCATTCAGGTCTTCACTGACCACAAGAACCTGACCTATTTCTGTCAGGTCCAAGAACTCAACCGCTGCCAAGCCCGGTGGCTCCTCGACCTTGCAGATTTCGATCTGAAAATTATCCACGTTCCTGGCAAACTCCTTGCCGGCCCTGATGCCCTCTGTTATGGTCCTAACCGACCTCCCTCCCGGATTGGGACAGACCCAACCGCAACCTGTACTTCTCAAACCCCTATCTTTTGGGAGTCACGTGACCAGTAGCACGTGACCGTGGGATAGTGTCACATGATTAAAGTCTAGACTCGAAGCCTAGACTCCTATGATGTCACTACCTCATGTCTAGCTTCTTTTCTTCCTTTTTAATTACCGCTGGTCTAGACTTTCACTTTCACATGTCACTTAGGGTTTCCTCTCACACTTCGCTTCTCCTTCTGATGGATAGTTCCATACTCTCACATCTACCCTAAACTACCATCATGTATATAAACCCTAGGTAGACGACTGGACTCCCCAGTCTTATTCACTTTGTTATTGACACTGGACTCTGTCCCCTGTCGAGACGACCTGAGTACCGCTCCGCCTCTCCTCTCGCCAGTCGTTTGTCGGTGTCCCTTGTAAAGGAAACTGTCCTCGTCGTCTTCTATTTCGTCTTCGTCGTTTCCGCCACTTTGTTGAGTTCAGTGTAGCAGACTTTCTGTCTTGCAACACCCTCTCCCGCCACCCAGATCTTATCCCCAACTCTGACTCCGACAATTCCAACGTCGTCGCCCTTCCTGACTCCATGTTTGTAAACCTTATCGACACCACTCTGCACAAGAAACTCGTCACCTCCTCTGCCTCCAATCCCCTCATCCTCAATGCCGTCCAAGCCACGGTTGGCAAGAAACTCCAGATCTCCCCCTTCCACACCAATCTCGAAGATTGGACCTATTCCGACGGCCTTCTTTCCTTTAAAGGCTGTACCTATGTCCCCCCTGATGGAACTCTCCACTGTGATGTGGTGGCCAGGTGCCATGACCATGAAACGGCAGGCCACCCTGGGTTCCTGAAAATGCGTCAACTTGTCTCTGCGCAATATTGGTGGCCTGGTCTTGCCCAGTTCGTCCACCAATATGTTGCTGGTTGCGCCATCTGCCAGCAAAACAAAGTTAACACACACCCCATGGTCCCCTCACTCGTCCCCATTCGGTCCTCCTGCACTCGCCCGTTCCAGCAGGTCTCTTGTGACCTGATCACTGGCCTTCCTCCGTCCTCTGGCTTCGATTCGCTCTTGGTCATGGTCGACCACGGGCTTATGAAGGGGGTAATTCTTTGCCCCACCATGTCCACAGTTACTGCCGAAGGAATAGCACAGCTTTTCTTCGACAAGGTCTTCACCCAGTTCGGCCTCTACGAGAAGATCATTTCTGATCGCGGCCCGCAATTTGCATCAACATTCACCAAAGAACTCGGACGCCTCCTTTCCTACGACCTCGCCCTCTCCACTGCATACCATCCTCAAACGGATGGAGAAACTGAGCGAGTCAACCAGGAGGTTGAACCAAATCTTCGGATATTTTGCAGTAACGAACCCTCGTCATGGTCTGCTAAGATCTCCTTGGCAGAATTCACTCACAACCACCATCCCCACTCCATCACAGGGCAATCGCCCTTCTTCCTCATGATGGGCTTCGAACCCCAAGCCCTTCCCTCGGTCATCCCCTTGTCCACAGTCCCCACTGTCTCCGATCACATCACTGCCCTTACTGCGGCACGTGATGAAGCCCTTGCTGCACACGAACTCGCCCATCAAACCATGGCAGCACATTCCAAGCACCGGTTTACCCCATTTGTCACTGGAGACAAGGTTTGGCTAGAAGCACGGAACTTGAAACGTTCCGTGGTTAACCCGAAATTCACCGCGAAACGGGAAGGACCTTTTACCATTACCCAGGTACTTTCCCCGATCACGTACAAGCTCCTCCTCCCCAAAACTTGGCAGATTCACCCAGTCTTCCACGCGTTCCTCTTATCCCCCTATCGCGAAAACTCCGTCCATGGCCCCAATTTCCCAGCTCCTCCTCCAGACCTTATAGAAGGTGAGGAAGAGTACGAAATTGAAACAATTCTGAAACACTGCGGAATGCCGCGTTCCCATTCCTTCCTGATCCGATGGAAGGGATACTCCGCCAAAGAAGACTCCTGGGTTTTGGAGTCTGATTTGAAACACGTTGCGGAGTTCATAAATGACTATAAAAAGTGTCATCGACTCTGATCCTGTTTCCCTGTCCCTTCCATCAAAACCACCATGTCCATCGAACAAATCGTCGCTGTCCCCGCTTCCACCACCGTCCCTGACTCCTCGCCCCGCTCCCAGTCCTCTTCTCCCATCATCACTCCGTTCCCATTCCATATCATCGATGACATCTCGGATGTCGAAATCTCCAGTAATGCCGCCACTGCAGGGTGGGGTACTGATGAAAACATTGTCCTGGTCCCCATTTTACCTCCCATTTCTATTGCCACTATAACTTCCGCTGACATGCATTCGATTACCACTGTAGACCTCCCCCTGACAGCCCATCGTACCCATGAGGGATACCCCGATGCCGCATATGCTCAGAATGTCCTTTGTCTCATCTTTGACCCCCGCTTGGCATGGTATATTGACTCCTACTTGGACATGGACTCCTCCCTCCTCGCACTCTACCAAGCCTTCTTGGGCCTTGAACGGCTCACTCCCATCCTGCAGTCCACCGAAACTGCTGAAGCCCTCCACAGCCTAACCAAGGCCCTTCTCTTCTCCATCTGCCACCACACTCGTGGCGCCCTCATTGTACTTGCCCATCAGTTGTACTTCGGCGAGTTCCTTGCCAAGATTGACCGCTTTGCTCACGCCATCACAGATCACTATCACACCGCCCCTGCTTCCCTTCCTCCACCATATACCATGCGGTCCTCACCCTCCGCCTCCTTGTCTCCTCTCACCGCCAATGAGCTTCGCGCCATCAAATGTGCTGAAGCTTGGTGGACCAGTTTTGACGGTCGCCAACCTCTTCCCATGACACACCCCTGTTACCACGAAATGTGCCACATGTGTCACTGTCTTGGTCACCGTAGGGCCCAGTGCCCTCTCTATGAATGCCTCATCTGCCTCCACGTTGCCCCAGGTCATCCTCAGGCCACCTGCCCCCTCCGCCGTCGCAAACTGCTTCGCGTCCCCTCCTCATCGTCGTCTGGGTCCTCCACCCAGCAATCCATGTCCTCGTCCTCCTCGTCGCGTCACCCTCATGGCACCCCCCGTCCGCCCACTGCCAGATGCAGTCCCAACCGTTGTCGCACGGTCTCCCCTATTCCTCCGCTCCCTCGAGAGCCCTCTCCCATCTTCGGCGTCGATCCTGACTGGAACGATAATGCCTACACCAACGTCACTGGCTCCCCCAGGCACTACGCCCTTGACTTCTGAGCTTCAAGACCACGGGTCATCAAGTCCCCTCATCGGTGCTTCAGGTTTAGTGGGGGGGTAATGTTACGATTCCCTATGCTTTGTCATCCGCTATGTCTTTTCTTGCTTATTCTTTTCTTCCACGATGGTAGACTCTCTATGGTAACCTGTGGGTTCACCTTTCTCATGCCACCATTGTACACATTTGTCTCCTTTGTCTCACGATGACCAGTACTCCACGGTAACCCCATCGGGTTCACTTTTCCTACGCTGTCATCACTCGTACCATTGTCTCGGGCCATGACTCCCGTCGAGTCATACCTCATCATGCATGACTCATCCAGAGTCCTGCTTCCTTTGCTTGGCCTTACTAATTCTCTTGGCACTTACCAAGCATGCCCTCTACCCTGATTACATAGCTTGGTCCGTGCGCGCTCCTCTTAGGTATATAAACCCCCGTGTCGCATACCTGTCCCCTAGCTTAGTTCTCCTTGGGAATATACCCTTAGTTCCTTGTCCTTGATCCTTCATGCGTGTCGACTCTCGTCTTCGCAACAATGTCCTTGTCCTTTGTATTAATTGGACTATCTTTGAACTCCCCAATCTTGTTGCTGGGCAACCTCTCGCCCAGGACTCATTCTCCGACTCTTGATCGCTGAACACCCCGTTGGCATCGTCCCGACACTCCTCGTGTCAGCCCTTAGCCAACTAGGGGTTATCCAAGGCTACGCTCGCTCCTACCCGGACCAAGCGTAACACATACCAAAAACTCCTCATGCTCAAACAGGGCAGTATGCCCATAGAAGTCTTCAGGCAGCAATTCGAGCTGCTTAGGTCCAACGCAGACCTGGCTAAAGATCAAGCCTTGCGTCTCTACAAGGAGGGCATTGATT
Source organism: Hemileccinum hortonii (assembly GCA_038090055.1). Classification (NCBI taxonomy): domain Eukaryota; kingdom Fungi; phylum Basidiomycota; class Agaricomycetes; order Boletales; family Boletaceae; genus Hemileccinum; species Hemileccinum hortonii. The sequence goes on along the minus strand of JBBPLZ010000427.1, from coordinate 2,132 downwards.
ATCAGATCTATGCCCAAATCTCCCTCCATGACCCTGCTATCAACAGCACACTCGATAAGTGGCAAGAAACCACCATATTGATTGGCAAAATATTCAACCAGATGAGACTGGAATAATCTCATCTGACGACCAATCAGTTCCAACCCCACTTGGATCAATGGTTCACTGAGATGGGCATGCAACCGGGCTAAGGGGCCCCAATGGACACGTGTGCCATCAAGCCAACCAAGGAGACACGCACCTGTTACAACTGCAATGAGGTAGGACACTTATCTTGTAATTGCACCAAGTCTCGCCATCCTCAAGATCAACCCCAGTTCAACCTGCTTATGGGAAGAACCATGTACCTGCCCCCTCATACCCAAACTTGGGAGATCGCCACTCCTTTCGCCAGGAAACAGGGTTCCAGAAATCCCCAGTGGATGACTGAAGAGGCCCAGGCCTACTACCTTGACCTCTTTGAGGCTCACGCACGCCAAATGGCTGCTAATGGACTCAAGGACTCGGAAAAAGGAAAAGCCAAGTGAACCTGGGAGGTGTTTCCTCAGCTACGAACAATATGCATGTACTTTCTTGTTCTTCTTCTCTTTCTTCTTCTTCCAATAGGTTTTCTGTTCTTAGTATCGAAGGGGAGATGGACAGTGATGTAGTTGATGACTTACCAAACTCCATTTCTACATATGACTCACAGTCTGACAAAGCATCTCAATTGAGCACGGCACCAGACTCTAAAAAAGGTGTATTTCATTCTCTGTTAAAAGACAAAATACCCCTTTCTCCTATCTAAAAATCCTCCTATGCTTTGTTCTCTCATGTTGAACCCTCTACCTCTCAAGGAGGAGAATTCAACATTCTTACTAATGTCTCTTTTCAGAAAAATGGCGAATAGCACAAATGTGTCACCAAAGCTCTACTTGACTCCAGAGCAGTTCAAATCTTTGTCAACAAAAAATGGATAAAAAATAATGGTATTTCTATGACTTCTCTTTCTAACCCTATTGCCATCACCAACGCTGATGGTACTGTATCAAAACAAAGACAAATCACTCATTACACTTTGATTATACTAACATTCCAGGGACATTCCAAGGGAGTTGATGCGCTAGTCATGACCCTTGGAATGCATAACATCATTTTAGATTTTAACTGGTTTCATCGTCATAACCTTCTCATTGATTGGGAGGATAAGACAATTATCTTTTCTCATTGTACTCGTAATTGTCAGGCCACTAATGCTCCACAGCTTATTAAAGACATCTAGAATGTCGACATTTGTTCCATCGAGGAGGGACTCATCGAAAAAGTTCCTAAACAATATCACACCTTCCTCAATGTATTTAACAAGGAAGAATCCAAGCACATGCCCATTAGCAAACCATGGGATCATGCCATCAACCTTAAACCTGACTTCATTCCCAAAAAGGGATGAATCATTCCTCTCTTTGATGCTGAACTTGAAGAAGTTTGTAATTTTATTTCTAGCAAACAAGAAAAGGGCTATATTTGGCCCTCTAAATCCCCTCAAACTGCACCTGTATTCTTTATTCCCAAGAAAACCAGAGAAAAGCGCCTCATTATGGACTATTGTTATCTAAATGAGGGTACAGTAAAAAATTCTTATCCCCTTCCACTAATCTCTTTCCTAGTCGATTGCCTAAAGGACGCAGACAAATTCACATGCCTTGATCTGTGATGGGGGTACAACAATGTCTGTATTAAGGAAGGCAATGAATGGAAAGCTGCCTTTGTCACACCACTTGGGGCTTATGAGCCCATCATTATGTATTTTGGCATGACTAACTCCCCGCCAACTTTCCAACAGATGATGAATGACATCTTCAATGACATGTATGCTGTCATTATTGTCTACCTGAATGACATGTGCATTTTTACAAAGGGAAAGTCTGACGATGATCATTCCACAATCGTCATGTGTTACGATTGCTCCTCACTTTACATTCTTTACCAGATGGAGACAGACTCCACTGACACATGTACGACTTGAACTCTAACTTTCATTTCTCAGAAGTCACGTGATCAGCAGCACATGACCGAGGGACATATCACATGACTAGGTCTAGACCCGGTGATGTCATGCCTCATGTCTTATCTCTTATCTTTCTTATCTGCTC
>JBBPLZ010000426.1:0-11598 GCA_038090055.1 Hemileccinum hortonii | reverse complement strand
CCACAGTGGACTTCTCCAGACCAGTTTGGGAGGATATTTTCCTAGCAGAAAGGCCAGATTCAGAGAGAAAGAGGATATGGGCTTTAGCAAAGGTAGAAATGGGCTTCATGGTGAAGTAGGATTAGCTGGGTGGTATTTCTGCTCTTTATAATGCCCAAGATTATATAAGTTACATAATAAGTCAGGGTTGAAGCATAGCACCCATCAGAATATTATGTTATTTACTAAAAGATGACTGATAACATTATGCTCAAATAAGTGTCCCAATGACATAACATGTTAATATGGATATGTCTCAGTGCCATGGTAGCCAAATCACATGCCTAAGAGCTCATCTTCAGGACAGGAGTTAGGGCTATTTATGACCCTGCAAGGATCAGAGCTGATACATTTTAGTTCTCTTGCAAATATAAAGTCTTTCTAAAATGGCCCAACATCGGGACACTTATTTGAGCCACTGTATGAAGAGGCTATGCTTATCTAGCATTTCATGTATAGTCCATGATCCTAGATGACTCATGATGATTCACACTCTAAGCCCAGAGCATAGGGTTATGCCTTATTAGTATAGAATAGGTACAAATAGGTACAAATACCCATGTAGCATATAAACCCTTGAATCAGTGCCAGAGAACTCCAGTCAAGTTCTCTTGGTTCTCCCCCAAAGAATCATTTGAGAATTTAAGAGCTCAACCTTTGTCATTTTTCTTCCATTCTTCTGTCTTAGACCTTAGCTCAAATAGCTTCACGCTATTAAAAGTCTTTGGTTGTTTCATATGGTGTTGGACACAAACTACAACATTACCCCCCATTTGCTAGATTCGAGGTCTAATCTCAAGTCTGTGAATTCAGTGTAGGAGGGTCCAAAGGATTGGAACAAGGAGAGGAAATTGGTTTTGGAGATGAAGCATATGGATCTAGAAGTGTTGGGGTGAGACTGGTGGAAGTTGGCAATAGTGTCCTGCATGCACTTTAAGTTAATAGCAGGCTCCCAAGTGCAGTCTACTTCATCCCATACTTTCCAATGGATAAGATACTTGAGTTTCCTGTGGTGAAGCTGAGAGGCAGCAATATAATCAATTTCATATTTTTCGTGCCAATCTTTGGTCATGGTTATAGTGTTGTAGTTTGTGTTCAACACTGTACACTCTCTCATTTTTCTTTACTTTACCTTTATTCATATCTTAGGATCCCTGAGCACTGTTTACCATTAGTTTCTTTTCCAAGGTCACATGACCAGTGCATGTGACTGTGGAAAACACCACTTGACCAGAGGTCTAGCCCATGACATCATTTATGATGCACACCTCATGGACAACTTCTTTTCCCACGTTTGTGTTTCTTTTATTCCATGACCTTCCATGACATTCTAGTACTTTCTGTATTTCCATGCTTGCCCTAAACTCATCCCTATCTATATAAACCCTCTTCTCTTGTTGTAATTTCCTTAGTCCTGTTTACTTGTATTCCTCCCTCCTTAGTAGGGACCTTGTACATTGTGAATACCACTCCTCCTTCTTCTCGCCAGCCTTGTCCTCTATAAAGGAACTCATATATGATTCACATTGTCACCATCATCATTTCCATTCCCACCTCAGACTTTATTTTTGCTGTTTCTTTCATCACTGATGTGCATTGCCATCATCTCCTCGTTTTCTGTCAACTCCTCATACTTGTCTTCATCAGTGCTTGTCATTAAAGGTTCAAGGCTGTTAACACTTGAACAGAACTACTAAAAGCTGAACCTGCTGTGTTTCTCTTTCATTGTTTATGCCACAGTTTTCACACATTGACCATTACTGTTATAATTCCTTTGCTTTGTCATCATCCATGCATTTTTTCTTATGCATCTTGTCCTTGATGATGGTAGACACTCCACAGTAACCTCAGGGTTCACCTTTCTCACACTATCATCATACACTTTCATCTCTTTTGTCTCACAATGACCAGTACTCCACAGTAACCCCTTTGGGTTCACTTTTCTCATGCTGTCATCACTTATACCATTGTTTTGGGTCCTGACTCACATTGAGTCATAACCAATCATGAATGACTCATACCAAGTCATATTCTTTTGCTTGGCATTACTCATTCTCTTGGCACTTACCAAGCATGCCCTTTACCCTGATTACAAAGCTTGGTCCATGCACACTCCCCTTGGGTATATAAACCCCCACATTGTGTACCTGTCCCTTAGCTTAGTTCTCCTTGGAAATATACCCTTAGTTCCTTGTTCTTGATCCTCTCAACATATCAACATTCATTTTCATGATCTTGTCCTTGTTCTCCACTTAATTGGACACTTTGTGAACTCCTTGACCTTATTGCTGGGAACCTCTTCTTCCAGGACTCATTCTTCAACTCTTGATTGTTGAACCTTCATTGGCATTGTCTCTGACACTCCTCATATCTGCCCTTAGCCAACTAGGGGTTATCCAAGGCTATGCTCACTCCTACTCAGACCAAGTGTAACAAAAGAACTAAGTTTTTTACCCACAGCTACTATCACATAACCTGTTATGCTTGGTCTGAGTAGGAGCAAGCATAGCTGTAACAAATGCTTACTTCACACAACCCCTATTTTCTTTTATCTTATCCTATCTTCATCTTATCTTATCAGACAAGAGACCACACAGTCACATCTCAAGACATGATGTGGACTTGTCACTTTTCTTTGCTTCAAGATCATGTGAACACATCATGTGACTTAACCCCATTTAGTATCACAGCCTTCATTTAATTTCCATGCTATGCTCACCTCATGTTGGTGTTTCTATTCTGATGCTGCATCCATCACACACCCTTTTAATAACACAGCATACTGAAACACCTCATGCACCACAGCTTTTAACAAGGCAGTGTCTTGTCTTCTTATCTCATGTTTCATGTATAGCCCATGACCCTAGATGACTCATGATGACACACACCCTTAGCCCAAGACACAAAGTTATGACATATTAGGATAGATTAGGTACAAATAGGTACAAACACCCATGTAGTATATAAACCCTTGAATCAGTGCCAGAGAACTCCAGTCAAGTTCTCTTGGTTCTCCTCCAAAAAAATCATTTGAGAATTTAAGAGCTCCACCCTTATTCTTTTTCCTTCATCTTTTGTCTCAGACCTCAGCTTGGCTAAGCTTCACACTAGTCAAAGTCTTTGGTTGTTTCATTAGAACTTGACTATTTTCAACCCCTCATTGTCATTGTCATCACTGGATAACCCTTTAATGAAATGTCGTTGAGAGGCAAGTAAAGAAGATAACCCTAGTTCTCACAGAGATCCAGAAAGAAGTATGGTTTCTCTATTAAGGGCTCTGATACAATGGTGCAAAGGTTTACATGTATGACTCAGTGTTGGCATTTCAGCAGCTAGACAGTTCCTTGGGCTCACTAAGCAGAGAGCAAGCTTTAGAGGCAGCAAGGTTCCTCAAGACGATATTTGGTCACATTGAAGAGAACTTATCCTATACAGAAGAGCTGTGCGAAGAAGTTACTCACATATTAGCTGCCCCATTGCACAGTTGTTCAGCATCCCTCTGTTAATGGCCTTGAACTACTAATAATGATGAACACCTAAACCACAGGCGCAAGGAGTTGATAAAATACAAGTAGATGATGATGACGAGTATCGAAGATGAAAGAGATGGCAAAGACGATACAAGTGGTTGGAATTGGCAAGATGACAGTCACGAGATGAAGCATAAGTTGTCTCTTGGCAAAGGACTAGGTTGGCAGAGTAAGGAAGAGTGGTATTCAAGTGTACAAGGTCCCTATGAGAAAGGAAGGAATACAAGTGAACAGGACTGGGGAAATTACAGAGAGGTAGGTAGGGTTTATATAAATAGAGACGACTTCAGGGCAGGCATGAGAGATAGAATGACATGGAAGAAAAGAAGTGCGAGCATGAGAGAAAGAAGATGTCCATGAGGTGTGACATCATAGTGATGTCATGGTCTGGGCCCCAGGTCAGGTGATGTTTCCCGTGGTCACATGTACTGGTCACATGACTTTGGAAAGGGAACTAATGGTAAATGATGCTCAGGGATCATAGGATATGAGCAAAGTGTAAAGTAAAGAAAAGGTGAAAAGTGTATGATGTTGGACACAAATTATAACACCTTCAGCCAATTCGACCAAGATGAGATCGTACCCAGTTATCCCTTACAGTGGGAACTCGACCTAATCTATGATGATCTACCAAACAGATTGCATGTGGAGAGTTTACCAGAGGTGGTAATTGAGGAGGGATACAAAGAAGCTAAGGATAAGAGTTTATACCTCGAGATCAAGGAGAGTCTAATAGGACCAGACCTCCCTAAGCCTAACAGGAGGAGAACATGTCTCCCAAAGCCATACTCACAGGACTTGAGGAAGAAACACCTAGTCCTTAGTTATCATGAGAGGAGCTACTTGAGGCCCTCATCTACCTTACACAAACCAGAAAGACTTGAGTAGTTTATGACTACATTCGCTCAAGTGTACTTTTTGATACTTCTATCAACAATCCTCTTGATCACCTGGTTCATATCTCAAGGGACAGCTGGGAAATTTGAAGTGAAGTGGTCCAGGAATGGATTCAGTGTTCATGTCAACAATTACGAATCAGAAAGAGTACCTTCATCTGCAGTTAGGTGGGCTACAGAAAATGACTGGTTGCCAAACACTGTCAATGCAAACTGGGATTCATCCACAGTAGAAGAAAAAATCTACACTGCAGAAGACTAGTTCAAGTGGTTGAGAGTTAAAGTACTCTATGACCGACTCATTGAAATCGCAAACCATATCTTTTTCTATAAAACTAGGAGAGATCACCCAGAACTCTTTCCTGATGCAGACAACGATCTCACTAAAGTAGGAGATGATGACAGCTATTTCCAAACCCCCAACATCCTTTAAGCCATGGCTACCTGGGACGAGAGTTGGAACACGGGGGACAAGCTTCAGTGGTTGCTGTTGTCGGCCTTGAACTACTTATGACGACGAGTGCCTTAAACCACAGGCGCGAGGAGGAACTGAATAAAGATGTAGAATTGACAACGGCGGGTGTCGATGACGAGCAACACGGCAAGCAAGAGATTGGTGGCAGGGAGCTGGGTGACGATAGTAACGATGTGCAACATAAAGGAGTCCCTTTGCAGAGGACCAGACTGGCAGAGGAAAGAAGAGTGGTATTCAGATGGACAAGGTTCCTATGAGGAAGGGAGGAGTACAAATGAACAGGACTGAGGAAATTACGGAGAGTAAGGTAGGGTTTATATAGATACAGATGACTTCAGGGCAGGCGTGAGAGATGGAATGTAGTGGAAGGTCATGGAACGCGGAAGAAGGAAAGAAGCATAAACGTGAGAGAGAGAAGCTGTCCATGAGGCGTGACATCATAGTGATGTCATGGTCTAGGCCCTAGGTCAGGTGAGAGTTCCCGCAGTCACGTGCACTGGTCACGTGACTTGGAAAAGGATTAGGGGTAAAACGGTGCTCAAGGATCATAGGATATGAGCGAAGTATAAGGTAAAGAAAAAGTAAAAAGCGTACGAGTTGGACACAAACTATAACATTACCCCCCATTCACTAGATTCGAGGTCCAATCTCGAGTCTGTGAATTCGGTGTAGGAGGGTCCAAAGGGATGGAAGAGAGAAAGGAAGTTGGTCTCGGAGATGGAGCGGATAGGTCTGGGGGCGTTAGGGTGAGACCGGTGGAAATCGGCGATAGCGTCTTGCGTGTGTGATAAGTTAACGGCCAGCTCCCAAGTACGGTCGATTTCATCCCAACCCTTCCAGTGGATGAGATACTGAAGTTTCCCGCGGTGGAGATGAGAGGCAGCAATAAAATCGATCTCGTATTTTTCGTGCCAATCTTTGGTCATGGTGATGGCGTCGGGTTTAAATACAGGTTGACCGGCCAGCGGGGCTTTATAGGGTTTTATGTGGGAAATATTGACAGTAGGATGGATGGAAATGTGAGAAGGGAGGTGAAGGGTGACGGCATTAGGGAGGAGAGCGGTGATACGATAAGGGCCAATGAACTTTTGAGTTAATTTACGCACAGGGTAGGGGAGAGAAAGATGCTCGGTGGAGAGCCACACGAGATTGCCAATAGAATATGATGGAACGGAGGAGCGTTTGGATTCTTGTGCGTGGGACATCCGATCCTGGGTTTTCTGTAAAATGGCAAAGATCTCATCGTGATCCTTGCCCATAGTGTTACCGAATGACCCCCCAGGGGTGGTAGAAGAAGAGGGTTCAACCCCGAGATGAGGTTGATAATTATGTGTAACAGAAAAAGGGGAGGTGCCGGTTGTGGTGGTGAGGGAGGCATTGTGGACGAATTGCGCCATTTTGAGATGGGATGCCCACGAATCCTGCTTCTTTGCGACATACGCTCGAAGATAGGCAAGAATCTCGCGGTTGACACGCTCCATTTGTCCATCGGTCTGTGGGTGGTAGGTGGTAGAGAGTTTCTGGGAAATGCCCAAGACCTTGCACAACTCCTTTGTGAATTCCGAGACGAACTGTGGGCCTTGGTCCAACACTATGAAAGAGGGAAGTCTGTGAGAACACCATATGTGATCTCTAAATAAAGAAGCTAAGTCCAAAGAGGAGGTAGTTTTGAGACAAGGGAAAAGAACAATTTCTTTAGAGAACCGATCGACGATGACGCCAATAGCATTGTACCCGTTAGAGGTGGGAAAACCTGTGACGAAATTGATAGATATGTCAACCCAGGGATGAGGAGGAGTGGGAAGGGGCATAAGTTTTCTTGCCGGTGGCTTTGACGATCCCTTCGTGAGGGAGCACACCTGACAGTGTTCTATGTAAGTGGCAATGTCTTTGGCAGCGCCTGGCCACCAATAAAACTTTTTAAGCGAAAAGATGGTGTGGTCGTGGCCAGGGTGACCGGACACTGGAGAATCGTGGAAGAGGGAAATGAGTTCATTACGAAGACAAGGAGGCACGAAGACAATGCTGTTAGAAGATTTAAAAAGTTTCTCGTCTGCGTAGTATTCGTATTCGTTGATCGCATCAACGTCCAACTTGGCTGATTCAAAATGTAATTTAGTATCAAAGTTCGGGGTAAGAGTAGTAGAGGAAATGGCTTGGACTCCAGTGGAGCCAAACCCTTTATCGTTACGTTCTGACTCGTCAAGAGTCTTGGTTTCTGTTAATGTTGGGTTTTCTATTTTTTCGATAATTAGTTGGGCGATACGATTGCCGTTAGATACATGGAATGGGGTGGAAGAGTGATTGAAGAGAATTACACCAATTTCTCCCCTATAATCGGCGTCAATGACTCCGGCCATGACGTCAATTTTATGCTTGAAGGCGAGGCCTGATCGTGGTGCAATTCTTCCGTATGTGCCGATAGGGAGTTGGATCTTGACATGGGTGGGGATAAGTGATTGGTCGTGGGCGGGGATGTCAAGATCCGAGATGGAGTATAGGTCAAAGCCGGCCGCCATGTCAGAGCCCTTGGTTGGGATGCGTGTGTCCTTGGAGGTGAGTGTGACAGGGATAGATAAGTTAGAAACACATATGACGGTGGAAGGAAAGACGGTGATGTTTTCATTGAGGTTATCAACAGCATCACCATGGTCTGGGCGGCGGGAGAGAGCGTCGGCACAGCCATTGGTGGATCCGGGTTTATAGATAAGGGTATAGTTAAATTCTTGTAATAACTCGTGCCAGCGAGCTGGTCGACCGGATAGTGTTTGAGATTTTTTCCAGTATTCGAGGTTTTTGTGATCTGTCCAGATCTCGAAGTTAGCCTTTCCAATAAGATAATGACGCCACTCTTCAAGAGCGCGTATAATAGCGAGGAGCTCTTTGTCGTAAACGGGGTAATTTTTCTCTGCAGGAGAAAGAGAATGACAAGGAAAGCGCAAGGGCGCCATAACTTATCCTCCCCTAGGACCGATAGAATAGCCCTGGTGGCGATGTCACTGGCGTCTGTTTCAACACACATATCTTTACTTGAGTCAGGGAAGGCGAGGAGAGGTGCAGCAGTAAATTGTTTTTTGAGCATATCAAACGCGGTTTGTTGGGCCTCTCCCCATACATATGTAACGCCTTTCTTGGTAAGATCGTTAAGAGGGCGTGTGATCTGTCCAAAACCGTTAATAAAGCGTCGGTAATAGTTACAGAGTCCGAGGAAAGATTGAAGTTGTTTTAATTTTGTGGGGGCTGGCCAGTCGAGAATTGCGTCAACCTTTTTGGATTGCATGCCAACCCCATTTTTTGATACCATCATGCCTAAGAAGTCAACTTCGTCAGCATTAAATACACATTTTTCTGGTTTAGCATAGAGGTCATTGTCGTGCAAGCGCTGCAATACCTCCATGACGACTTTTGAGTGATCGTCGTCAGACTTTCCCTTGGTAAAGATACACATATCATCCAAGTAGACGATGACGACGGCATACATATCATTGAAGATGTCGTTCATCATCTGTTGGAACGTTGGTGGAGAGTTAGTCATACCAAAATACATAATGACGGGCTCGTAAGCCCCGAGAGGAGTGATGAAGGCGGCTTTCCATTCATCACCTTCTTTAATACGAACATTATTATACCCCCATCTCAGATTGAGGCATGTAAATTTATCAGCGCCCTTAAGGCGATCGATGAGAGAGGAGATGAGAGGAAGGGGATAAGAATTTTTTACTGTGCCCTCGTTTAGATATCAGTAATCCATAATGAGGCGTTTTTCTCCGGTTTTCTTGGGAATAAAAAAGACAGGTGTGGTTTGAGGGGATTTAGAGGGCCGAATATAGCCCTTTTCTTGTTCGCTAGAAATAAAGTTATGGACTTCTTCTATCTCAGTGTCAGAGAGTGGAATAACTCGTCCCTTTTTGGGGACAGAGTCGGGCTTGAGGTCAATGGCATGATCCCATGGCTTGCGTACGGGCATGCACTTTGATTCTTCTTTGCTAAATACATTGAGGAAGGCATGGTATTGTTTGGGAACTTTGTCGGCGAGTCCTTCCTCGATAGAGCGGATGTTGATATTCCAGATGTCTTTAATCAACTGTGGAGCGTTAGTGGCGCGACAGTTACAGGTGCAACGAGAGAAAAGGATGGTTTTGTCCTCCCAGTCAATGAGAGGGTTGTGGCGACGAAACCAGTCATAACCTAGAATGATATTATGTGTTCCGAGGGTTGCAACTAGCGCATCAGCTCCCTCGGAATGTCCTTGAAATGTTAGTATAATAGAGACGTAATGGGTTATTTGTCTGTGTTTGGAGATCGTGCCATCGGCATTGGTAATGGCGATGGCGTTAGATAGAGGAAACATAGTAATACCATTATTTTTTACCCATTTTTCGTCGACAAAGGTTTGAATGGCTCCTGAGTCGAGAAGCACTTTGGTAGCACATTTGTGCCATTCATCGTTTTTCTGAAAAGAGACGTTAGTCAAAATGTCGAATTCTCCTCCTTGAGAGGTAGATGGTTCGACATGCGAAAAGGAAGCACAGGAGGATTTGTAAATAGGAGAAAGAGATGTTTTTTCTTTTAACAAGGAATTAAGCACACTTTCTTTAGAGTCTGGTGCCGCGCTCAAATGAGTCGCCTTGTCAGACTGTGAGACGTAAGTAAAAACAGAGTTCGATGCGTCATCAACTACATCATTGTCCATCTCCCCTTCAACATCAAGAACAGAGAAACGATTATAAGGAGAAAGAGAAGGAGAAGAAGAACGAGATTGTACATGCGTATAGTCTTTAGCTGAGGAGGTACCTCCCAGATCTACTCGGCTTTCCCTTTTCCTGAATCCTTTAGTCCATCGGCCGCCATTTGGCGGGCGCGAGCCTTAAAGAGGTCATAGTAATAGGCCTGGGCCTCTTCGGTCATCCACGGGGGATTCCCGGAACCTTGTTCGCCGGTGGAAGTGGAGGGAGCGGCGATCTCCCGAGTTTGGGTGTGAGGGGGCGGATAAGAGGTACGACCCATAAGTGGGTTAAACTGAGGCGTTCCCCGAGGGCGGCGGGGCTTTGTGCAATTGCGCGAGATATGACCTACCTCGTTGCAATTGTAGCATGTGCGCGTATCCTTATTTGGCTGAATTGCGCGAGTGTCCATTGGGGCCCCTCGGCCCAGTTGTGTGCCCGTCTCAGTGAACTGTGGAGCCGAGCGGGGTTGGAACTGGTTCTGCTGCAGATGCGATCGTTCCAGTCGCATCTGGTTGAAAATCTTGCCAATCGATATGGCGGTTTCTTGCCATTTAGCCAGGGTATTGGCGATGGTGGGTGAACGTAAAGATATTTGGGCATAGATTTGATAATCGATACCCTCCTTGTAGAGACGCAGGGCCTGGTCGGCAGCGAGACCTGTGTCAGTCCTTAGCAGCTCGAACTGCTGTGTAAATATTTCAATGGGCATATTGCCCTGTTTTAACATTACCAGTTGGCGGTAACATTCTTCCACGATTACGTCGATGTGGAAGTGCTCTTCAACTTCTTTTTTCAAGGTGAGCCACGAGGGCCATACCGCGGCCTTGTCCGCGTCATCGAATTTAGTCTCCTCTTTGTCCATATACCCTTGCAAGGTTATCTGGGAGAAATCGGATGCCTTGCCCTCCATGCGCAGGAGGATTGCAACTGTGAACTGCTTTTTTGTCAGTGTAGACTGACATTGTACCCATGCCACAACCTTTGTCCACCAGCTGCGGAAGGCGGCGCGGTTACCATCCCATGAGCCTGGGTTGGCAAAGGCTTTGTATGGGGTGGGAGCGGAAACGGGAGTGGTGGCAGGGGCAGGGCTAGCGGCGGCGGTTGCTAAAAATTGTTGATGCAGCTGGGACTGCTGCTGGATAATACCGGCAAGGAATGTGAACTGATTGAGCACATCCTGCCATGTGACAGGGTCAGGGGTAGTCATCCTTACTGTACCCTATCTCTCAAGGTTACTCTGGGGATGCTTTAAAGAAAGGGGAATTGGCGGCAATGGAGTATGGTACGTGGGCGGAGGACGGAGAGGATGGGGCGACCGATATCCCAACTGGGGTCGTATTTGGATCAGATGTATCGGGGGTCCTGCTGGTAAACGCGGCGAGGATGGCATCGACGGGGAGCTGCTTGACGACGGGCGGCGGCGAGTGCTTCAGGGTCCCAGTCGTCATTGGGATCAAAGTCGGCGGGAGCGGGAGCGATTACGTTAAGTTGGTAGAACTGAAGTGCAGCGATTTGTCTGCGGCGGAAGTGACGGTCAATGCACGAGGACCGTGGCATACGATGAAGAAGAAGTGGGACTAAATGTTGTCAGGCTTCGGGGAGTCCTGTTCAAGTGTTGTCGGCCTTGAACTACTTATGATGATGAGTGCCTTAAACCACAGGCACGAGGAGGAACTGAATAAAGACGTAGAATTGACGACAGCGGGTGTCGATGACGAGCAACATGGCGAGCAAGAGATTGGTGGCGGGGAGCTGGGCGACGATAGTAACAATGTGCAACATAAAGGAGTCTCTTTGCAGAGGACCAGACTGGCAGAGGAAAGAAGAGTGGTATTCAGATGGACAAGGTCCCTATGAGGAAGGGAGGAGTACAAATGAACAGGACTGAGGAAATTACGGAGAGTAAGGTAGGGTTTATATAGATACAGATG
>JBBPLZ010000423.1:0-11638 GCA_038090055.1 Hemileccinum hortonii | reverse complement strand
AAAACCCTAAGTGACGTGTGAAAGTGAAAGTCTAGACCAGCAGTAATTAAAAGGAAGAAAAGAAGCTAGACATGAGGTAGTGACATCATAGGAGTCTAGGCTTCGAGTCTAGGCCTAATCATGTGACGCTATCCCACGGTCACATGCTACTGGTCACGTGACTCCCAAAAGATAGGGGTTAGGAATTACAGGTTGCAGTTGGGTCTGTCCCAATCCGGGAGGGAGGTCGTACTAGGACCATAACAAGAACACTGTACTTGTCACTGCTTACAAAGATGGACTCTACTATGCAAGAGTTATGCCAGAAAAACAACAGGAGGTTGTACATGCCACTGTGGATATAAACCTCCTACACCAATGTATGGGTCACATCTCCATGAATCACATTCAACACATGGTGAAATCTGGACAACTTCAAGGAATAGACACATTCATCAGTACCTCTTCATTCTATGAAGCCTGTGTTCTTGGAAAGATGAAAAAGCTGCCCTTCAAACTCCAGGAGGGACCTCACACCACTTGTCCACTTGAAATGATCCACACAGATGTTGGAGGCCCTGTTACTCCGAGATCTCAAGAAGACTACTGATTTTGGCTAGTCATTGTAGACGACTTCAGTCGATTCCCTTGGGTTTACTTCATGAAACACAAAAGTGAAGCTTTGCAAATCTACAAGCAATGGAAAAGGATGTCCAAACCATCTTCCAAACGGAAATAGGCCAGGAAGACTTTTCCAAGTCTTATGTCAAATGGGTTTGCAGTGATGAAGTAACAGAATACACCAACAAAGCATTTCATGACCAACTTCAAACCAATGGAACACTCCATGAGACTTCTGCTCCATACACTCCAGAGCAAAATGGTTTGGCAGAACAAATGAATCAAACATTGTCCACACTTGCAAACACAATACTTGAGGAATCCAAACTTCCTAAATCATTTTGGACTGATGCAATGGCCACTGCTGCCTATGTCACTGCACATAACCCAGCTTCCAAAATCAATAGAAAGATTCCATATCAAGTCTTCTTCAACCAAAAGGTTGACCCCACTTTCTTCTGACCCTTTGGATGTCCAGCATATGCCTATACATCACAGGAACAATGTGAAGGAAAATTCTGACCACATGGAAAGTGAAACAACCAAAGACTGAAGACTAGCGCGGAGCGTAGCCAAGCTGAGGTCTGAATCAAAAGATAAAGGGAAAGATAGAAAGTTGAGCTCTTAAATCCTCAAATGATTCTTTGGGGGAGAACCAAGAGAACTTGACTGGAGTTCTCTGGTGCTGATTCAAGGGTTTATATACTACATGGGTGTTTGTACCTATTTGTACCTAATCTGTCATATCCCTGTGCCCTGGGCTAAGGGTGTGAGTCATCATGAGTCATCTAGGGTCATGGGTTGCATCTGAAATGCAAGATAAGAAGATAAGACACTGCCTTGATAAGGGCTGTGGTACATGAGGCGTTTCATGATGCTATGTCATTAAAAGGGTGTGTGATGGGTGCAGCATCAGAATGGAAGCACCAACATGAGGTGAGCACAGCACTGAATTTGAAATGAAGGCTGTGGTACCATATGGGGTTAAGTCACGTGACATGTTCACATGACCTTGAAGTGAGAAAAATGACAAGTCCACATCATGTCTTGAGATGTGACTGTGTGGTCTCCTTGTCTGATAAGATGAGATGAAGATAAGATAAGATAAAAGAAATAGGGGCTTCATGAAGTGAGCGTTTGTTACAGAAAGAAGTGCATCATGATTGGATACACATATGGACAACAAGCCTACAAACTCCTGGATGTAGAGCATTGAACTATGATCTTCAGCTGACATATCACTTTTGATGAGACCAGAACCATTCTGGAAGCAGAATCAGCTCCATGGAATGACCCCACTATTGAGGAACAGTGGAGGGGGGGAGGGGGGGCTGCTCCCAGGACTGCCTCATC
Organism: Hemileccinum hortonii; assembly: GCA_038090055.1. Taxonomy (NCBI): domain Eukaryota; kingdom Fungi; phylum Basidiomycota; class Agaricomycetes; order Boletales; family Boletaceae; genus Hemileccinum; species Hemileccinum hortonii. The sequence goes on along the minus strand of JBBPLZ010000423.1, from coordinate 9,685 downwards.
AAATAGAACATGGCCATGAAGATGCCAATGACAATCATCCTCATCTACCTCATCCTAAACCAATAAAAGATGAAGATATGCCTCTACCAGTGGATGATGTTTTGGAACAACCAATCAGTCCCACTGTACAGGAACTTGCAGACCAGCTTTCACAACTCCATCTGGATGCACCACCCATTTCAGTTCCTCAAGTTCTCCCAGCTCTTCCGGTTCCTCAAATTCCAGCACCTCTTCCAATTCATCCTCCTGCTCAATAAATTGCTGGGATACACAGAAGTAACCAATTACGACAACCAGCAAACAAGAACAAAAAGTATCAGCGTACCTTGAATAAAGAGACTGCACGACAAGCAACCCAAAAATCAGAAGCACCAGAAACACCAGAACCACTGGAACCATTGGAACAGTGGGGGCAGTCAGAGCATTCAAACTGTGCAGAGGATGAACCCAATGTTCCAGGTGCATTTACAGCATCCATGGAGGACTTCATATTTGCTAGCACTGCAAATTCAACCTCTGATGAATATCTTCCAAGTACACTCAAAGATGCTTACTCTGGAGCAGATGCCAACCTCTGGAAATCAGCAGTGGGAGAAGAACTACAAAATCTAAATTCCAACCACGTCTATGAAACTGTTCTCATTCCAAAAGGAGTCACTCCAATTACTTCCAAGCCTGTTTTTCACATCAAACGGAACCAACATGGAAATGTGGAACAATATAAGGTCCACATAGTTGCACATGGATCCACCCAAAAGGAAGGAGTTGACTACCAGGAAGTATTTGCTCCAGTAGCAAATCTTGACTCAGTCTGTACCCTGATTGCTCTAGCTACAAAACACAATTTGGAATTGGACCAAATAAATATCTCCACTGCCTACCTCAATGGAGAACTAGAGGAGGATCTATACATGTTACCACTATTATAGTTCGTGTCCAACATTGTACACTTTTCACTTTTTCTTTACCTTACACTTCACTCATATCCTATGATCCCTGAGCATCATTTACCATTAGTTCCTTTTCCAAAAAGTCACGTGACCAGTGCACGTGACCATGGGAAACATCACCTGACCTGAGGCCCAGACCATGACATCACAACGATGTCATGCCTCATGAACATCTTCTTTCTCTCACAGTTGCACTCCTTTTCTTTCATGATACTCCATCACATTCCATGTCATTCTATCTCTCACGTCCACCCTAAAGTCATCCTTACCTATTTAAACCCTCCCTACCTCTCCGTAATTTCCTTAGTCCTGTTCACTTGTATTCCTCCCTTCCTCATAGGGACCTTGTACACCTGAATACCACTCTTCCTTTCCTTGCCAACCTAGTCCTCTGCAAAGGGACCACTTTATGCTCCACCTTGTCACTGTCATCATCCCAATCCCAGCAATGAACATCATCTTTTCCGTTTCCCTAGTTTATCACACTCATTGATGTCATCTATTCGTCTTCTATCAACTCCTCAAACCTATAGTCTAAAGGTTCTCGTCATTATTAGTTCAAGGCCATTAACAACCACCAGAAGGAGTCCCAATCCAACCTGGTTATTGCTGGAAACTCTGATGCTCTCTGTATGGAATCAAACAGGCTGGACACACTTGGAACAAGACTTTGGACCAAAGGCCTGGAACACTTGGCTTTACCCATTTAAATGCAGAGACCTGCCTCTATGTCTTCCAAAAGGATGGACAGGTCTGCTTCCTTGTTGTCTATGTAGATGACCTGCTCTTAGCTGCCACAACTTGGAAATTCATGGATCTCATCAAAGCCAAACTCTCAGCGAGTTTCAAAATGTGGGATCTCAGAGAGGCCAAGTACATTCTGGGAATTGAGATAAAAAGAAACTAAAAGCTCCAGACAACTTCATTATCACAATCTCAGTACTCCCGCATAATCCTAGAGTGCACCAGTATGTCCACCTGCAAACCTATATGGACACCTATGGCACACAGTTCCCAACTGTCTGCAAATGACCCAGAAGATAATCGGATCATTCCAGAACAGGTCATTGAAGGGCATCAAGTTTCCTATCTTATTGTCATCAGATCCTTAATGTACTTTATGCTCAGAACTCGTCCTGATATTGCATATGCAGTTGAAATACCAAAACTAGCACACTGGAAAGCTGCAAAACGTGTACTCAGATATATCCAAGCCACAAAGGACATGGAGCTAAGGTTGATGGAACAGAACTTTCCATGGACTTAGACTTCCATGGATATACTGATGCTGGATGATCTCAGGATCCTGATAACTCCTGATCCACCTCTGGTTTCCTCTTTATGAGCAACCATGGACCTATCTCTTGGTCTAGCAAACAACAAAGTATGGTTGCACTCTCCACTATGGAATCAGAGTATATCAGACTCAGCAATGCTGGACAACATTTGGCATAGCCTCAAACCTTCTTCAAAGAAATTGGACATCCACAGAAGGGGCCACGCCAATTGTTCTGTGATAACCAAGCTGCCATAATCCTATTCCATGATCCACAATTCCAAGCATGAACCAAACACATCCAATGGACATACCATTTCATTCAGGATGACCTTGTTGGCAAAGGAGAAGCAATTGTCCACTATGTCCCAACTAGAGACATGGTAGCAGACATACTCACAAAACCACTTGTGAGGGATCAACACTGGAAGTTCGTTAAAACCATGGGACTCTGGTTACACTCGAGTGGGGATGACACTATCCAACCATAATCAGTTCCAGCAATTCTGGGTTCCACATTGGAACCAACATTCTGGAACTGGTTCTAATATTTTCCTGCGCTATTCCAAACTTCCAAACTGGAAGTCCAACAATATTCAACTGAGAACAAGTTCCAAACACCCCAACATTTCGGAACTCTTTCCAGAAATTTCCCATGCTCTTCTGAGCCTTCTGAATTGGAAGCATCTCTAGAACATCCAGAACCACTTCCAAACTTTTCCTGCACTCTTCCAGACTTGGAAAGATTGGAAACACTGGAAGTGATTTAAGTATATAACCATTTAATCACTTAAACTTTTAGCTCTCATTTGTTGCCACATCCATCATCACACTCCATTACAGATGACATAATATGAGTATACCTCCACCCATAGTATATATATTCGCACTCCACTTTCAAGCACTTTAGTTGTTTTCACCCACTTAGGCAGCAGCTGAGGTGAGCACCTTTTTACTTAGCTTCTTCCTAGCTAATGTACTTTAGCATTGGGCATTCCTGCCCTCTCATTTAGAATCTGTCAATATCTTTCACATTCCCAGGACTTATGTATTAAATACAAAGCCACTGGAGACAAATCAGGTTTGATTGCCTATTCCAACAATGATTGGGCAGGTGATATGGAAACATTTTGCTTCACAATTGGATATGTAATGTGTTACGCTTGGTCTGGGTAGGAGCGAGTGTAGCCTTGGATAACCTCTAGTTGGCTAAGGGCAGACCCGAGGAGTGTTGGGACAATGCCGACGGGGTGTTCAGCGATCAAGAGTCGAAGAACAAGTCCTGGGCGAGAGGTTGCCCAATGACAAGATTGAGTGGTTTGAAGATAGTCCAATTAATACGGAGGACAAGAACGTTGTTGCGAAGACGAGTGTCGACGCGCACAAGGGATCACGGACAAGGGACTAAGGGTATATTCCCAAGGAGAACTAAGCTAAGGGACAGGTATGTGACATGGGGGTTTATATACCTAAGGGGAGCATGCACGGACCAGGCTAAGTAATCAAGGTAAAGGGCACACTTGGTAAGTGCCAAGAGAATTAGTAATGCCAAGCAAAGGAAGCGTGACTCAGAATGAGTCGTGCATGATAAGGTATGACTCAGCGTGAGTCAAGACCCGAGATAACGGTATGAGCGATGACAGCGTAGGAAAGGTGAACCTGATGGGGTTACCTGGTCATCGTGAGACAAAAGAGGCAACTGCGTATGATGGTGGCACAAGAAAGGTGAACCCGCAGGTTATCATGGAGAGTCTACCATTGTGAAAGAAAAGAATAAGCAAGAAAAGACATAGCGGATGACAAAGCATGAGGAATCGTAACATTACCCCCCCACTAAACCCGAAGCACCGACGAGGGGACTTGATGACCCGCGGTCTTGAAGCTCAGAAGTCGAGGGTGTAGTGCCCGGGGGAGCCAGTGACATTGGCATAGGCATTGTCATCCCATTCAGGGTTGACACCGAAGACAGGAGAGGGCTTGCGAGGGAGTGGAGGAATGGGGGAGACAGTATGATGACGGTTGGGACCGCGCCTGGCGATGGGAGGACAGGGAGCGCCACGGGGGCGACGGGACGAGGACGGGGATGACGAGGACATGGATTGCTGGGTGGAGGACCCAGATGACGACGAGGAGATGCGAAGGGGTTCACAGCGATGGAGGGGACAGGTGGCCTGAGGATGGCCCAGTGCAACGCGAAGGCAGATGGGGCATTCATAGAGAGGGCACTGGGCCCTACGATGACTGAGACAGTGACACATGTGACGAGTCTCATGGTAGTGGGGGTGAGTTGTGGGGAGTGGTTGGTGACCGTCGAAGCCAGTCCACCAAGCTTCTGCTCGCTCGATGGCACAAAGCTCATCGGTGGTAAGAGGAGACAAGGAAGCGGAGGGGGAGGATCGAGTGGTATACGGCGGAAGGAGAGAGGCAGGAGCAGTATGATAATGATCCACGATGGCTCAAGCAAAGCGGTCGATTTCAAGGAGGAACTCGCTGAAGTACAACTGGTGGGCGAGGATGATGAGAGCACCATGGGTGTGGTGACGGATGGAGAAGAGGAGGGCCTTGGTCAGGCCATGGAATGCGTCTGCAGTTTCGGAGGATTGTAAAATGGGGGAGAGCCTTTCTAGGCCAAGGAACACTTGGTAGAGCGTGAGGAGGGGGGAATCCATGTCAAGGTGGGAATCAATGTACTGCACCAGGCAGGGGTCAAAGACAAGGTGAAGGACGTTCTGAGCATACACGGCGTCGGGGTACCCATCACGGGTGCGATGGGCGGTCAAGGGGAGGTCTACAGCGGTAATCGAATGCATATCAGTAGAGGTAATAGTAGCAATAGAAACAGGGGGAAGAACAGGGACCGGGACAATGTTTTCATCAGCGCCCCACCCTGCGGTGGTGGCGTTACTGGAGATTTCAACATCCGAGATGTCGTTGATGATATGGAACGGGGACAGAGCGATGATGGGGGACAAGGACTGGGAGTGAGGGGAGGATTCAGAAGCAGTGGTGGAGGTGGGAACGGTGATGATCTGTTCGATGGACATGGTGGTGATGATGAAAGGGATGGGGGGACGGGATCAGAGTCGATGACGCTTCTTATAGTCGTTTACGAACTCCGCAGCGTGTTTCAAATTGGACTCCGAAACCCAGGAGTCTTCTTCGGCAGAGTATCCCTTCCATCAGATCAGGAAGGAGCGGGAGCATGGTGTTCCGCGGTGTTTCAAGATCTTCTCAATTTCGTATTCCTCCTCGCCTTCTACAAGGTCCAGGGGAGGAGCTGGGAAATTGGAGCCATGGATGGGGTTCTCGTGATAGGGCAATAATAATGAGGCGTGGAAGACCGGGTGAATCCACCAGGTTTTGGGGAGGTGGAGCTTGTACGTGATCGGGGATAGTACCTGTGTAATGGTAAAAGGTCCTTCCTGTTTCGCAGCAAACTTTGGGTTAACCACGGAACATTTTAAGTTCCGTGCTTCGAGCCAAACCTTATCTCCTAGGGTGAAGGGTGTGAACCAGTGCTTGGAGTATGCCGCCATGGTTTGACAGGCAAGTTCATGTGCAACAAGGACTTCATCGCGTGCCATTGTGAGGGCGGTAATGTGATTGAAGACAGCGGGGACCATGGACGAGGGGATGACCGAGGGAAGAGCTTGGGGTTCAAAGCCCATCATGAGGAAGAAGGGTGATTGCCCTGTGACCGAGTGGGGGCGGTGGTTATGCGTGAATTCTGCCAAGGAAATCTTGGCAGACCATGATGATGGTTCATTACTGCAGAAGATTTGAAGGTACGTTTCAACCTCCTGGTTGACTCACTCTGTTTCTCCATCAGTCTGAGGATGGTATGTGGTGGAGAGGGCGAGGTCATAAGAGAGGAGGCGTCCGAGTTCTTTGGCGAATGACGATGCGAATTGCAGGCCTCGATCAGAAATGATCTTCTCATAGAGGCCGAACCGTGTGAAAACCTTGTCGAAGAAAAGCTGTGCAATTCCTTCGGCAGTTACCATGGACGTTGTGGGGCAAAGAATTACCCCCTTTGTAAGCCCATGGTCGACCATGACCAAGAGTGAATCAAATCCAGAGGACGGAGGGAGACCGGTGATCAGGTCGCAAGAGACCTGCTGGAAGGGGCGAGTGCAGGAGGACCGAATGGGAGCGAGTGGGGGAACCATGGGGTGCGTGTTAACCTTGTGTTGCTGGCAGATGGCGCAGCCAGCGACGTATTGGCGGACGAATTGGGCAAGTCCAGGCCACCAATACTGAGTGGAGACAAGTTGACGCGTTTTGAGGAACCTGGGGTGGCCTGCCGTTTCGTGGTCGTGGCACCCGGCCACCACATCACGGCGGAGAGTTCCGTCAGGGGGAACGTAAGTATGACCTTTAAAGGAGAGAAGGCCATCAGAGTAAGACCAATCCTCGAGATTGGTGCGGAAGGGGGAGATTTGGAGTTTCTTGCCGACCGTGGCTTGGACAGCATTGAGGACGAGGGGGTCAGAGGCAGAGGAAGCAACAAGTTTCTCATGGAGGGTAGTGTCAATGAGATTCACAAACATAGAGTCAGGGAGGGCAACGACGTCTGAGTTGTCGTTGTCGGATTTGGGAATGAGGTCCGGGTGGCAGGAGAGGGTGTCAGGGCCAGCGAGGAGTTTACCGGGGATGTGGATGATTTTCAAATCGAAGTCCGCGAGGTCGAGAAGCCAGCGGGCTTGGCAGTGGTTGAGTTCTTGGGCCTGATGGAAGTAGGTCAGGTTTTTGTGATCTGTGAAGACCTGGACTGGGAATGTGGAACCATGGAGATAGTGGCACCACATTTTTAGAGCGCGGAGGATAGCGAGAAGCTCTCGATCATGGATGTCGTAGTTCCGTTCCGCGGGAGATAGCGAAGCGGAGTTGTAGGAACAGGGATGCCAGTCTCCATTGACATCGGTTTGAAGGAGAATACCGCCAGTGGCCCATTTGGAGGCGTCGGTGGCGATAGCGAAGGGTTTTGAGAGATCGGGGAGCTGGAGGACCGGGCGTGACTGGAAAAACTCCTTGAGGCGATCAAAGGACTGCTGTTGGTCAGCGGTCCAGACCCAAGGTTGCTTTTTCTTGGTGAGGTCAATGAGGGGATGTGCGACTGTGGAGTAATCTGGGATAAAATGGCGGTAGAAGTTGGCAAAGTCCAAGAAAGAGCGAACACCCTTGAGGTTAGTAAGTACCGGCCATTTGGCGATACCGTCAAGTTTGACTGGGTCCATGGCGAGTTGGCCCAGTTTTACGATCATACCTAGGTATTAGGACGCGTTTGGTGCACTCCTTGTGGGTCTTCTGATCAGGAGAGAAGATCAGTAGGTCATCCATATAGATGATGAGCCACCCCTCCGCAATCATGTCACGGAAGAAGTCATTCATAAATCTCTGGAAGGTCGCGGGTGAGTTTGTCATGCCAAAGAACATGACCATGGGTTCGAAGAGACCCTTGTGGGTAATGAATGCGGCTTTCCATTGATTGCCGTCTTTGATTTGGACGTTGTTGTACTCCCAATGAATGTTGAATTTGGTGTATACCTGAGCCTCTTTGAGTTTATCTACGAGGTCAGTGATCAAGGGGAGAAGGTAAGCGTCCTGAATGGTATGTTCGTTCAGGTAGCGGTAGTCTTGGCACGGGCGGAGCTTGCCATCCTTCTTTTTGACGAAGAAGAAGGGTGACACCTGCAGGGATTGGGAAGAGCAGATCTTTCCGGCCTTGAGGTTCTCATCAAGGAAGTCTTCAGCAGCTTTCTTTTCATCAGGAGATAGGGGATAGATCTTACTGATCTTCGGGGTGGATGAATCCTTGAGATTGATGGCGTGGTCGTAGGGGCGAGAAGGTGGGAGTTCGCCAGCAGCGACTTCTGAGAAGACTTTCGAGAAGGCGGAGTACTCCTGGAGAAAGGTGATCTTGGGTTTGTTCGCGAGTTGTTTAATCGTGAGATTGGTGGCAGTGGTATAGGCTTTGACATGGGCAGGATTGATGATGATTCGGCAATCGCCGCAGATGTACCTTTCGCAAGAGTAGGCGGAGACGGCGGTTCTGACAAAGTCTTCAGCGCGGACGTACTCGGGATTTCCTTCATTGAGGTAGTCATAAAGACTCTTATCCCAGTCATGGTGGATCTGGTGATGGCGAGGAGTAGGAGTGGGTTCTTGATAGCAAAGGCGGGCGAGGAAGGCGTCATGGGTCATGGAGTCTGCATTGGACTTGGCGAAGAGGATTTTTGATTGGTCGGTTGACTTGTCGATCTGGATAGTGTTCTTCTCCCAGTTGATAGCGGGGTTGACCGCGGTTAGCCAGGGGAAGCCAAGGATGATTTGTTCCTCTCCACATCCCATGACATGGAAGAGGACTTTGTGGGTAATGCCATTGACAGAGATAAACAGATTGGCTGTGTATCAGATGGTGCCTTTCTTGTTTAGGGTTTCATCGATGTTTCGAACCTGGATTGGTTTTTCCAGTTTCTTGCAGGAGATCCAGTGTTTTCGTGCAAACTGCCAGTCAAGGCAGTTGATCGTTGCGCCAGAGTCAACGAGGGCGGTAGTTTCGATGTTTTTGAGTGAGTGCAAGGGGACGATAAGTTGAATGGGGATACTCAAAGATCTATTGGTCTTGGAAGATACAGGTGCTATTTTAGAGACAATGGGGGAGGATCACATCGATCGATACTCCCCTTTTAAAAACCCTTGACATAAGCAACCATCTCGGGGATTCCTTCGTCGTCACATTGCATCAAGTCCAGCAAAGCCGTCTCTTCTTCATCGTTCTTTACTGCAGCTATGTCACCACCTTTCGACTTCTTCTCTCCAGATGGTGTGGGGAATATGGCGAATTTGGCCTTGCAATTCGCGGAGGTATGGCCGGGTTTCCAGCAGCGGAAGCAAAGGCCCTTGCGGGTGCATTCAGTACGGAGGGCATCAGTGAGTTTCGGGGGGCGAGTGGAGATGACATCAATGTCCATTGCATCGGGGTTGACAGCATGGGGGAGGTGGAAGGTTTTCGAGGGGGCGGAGGGTTTGGCATTGCGTGCTTTGATCTCTTGAGCGCGTTCCCACATGGTGTGGAAAGTCATGGCTTTCTTGTACCAGTCCTCAATCTTGGTGGGGACTGTTTCCATCATCATGATGCGGGACATGACGGGGGCGGGAATACCGGGGGAGTAATAGCCGATAAGAACGTTGGAGTCAGTGACTCCAGCGATGGCGGCATGATTCTGGAATTGGTATGTGTACGAGGATAGAGAGGGTTTGTAAACCCCCTTCGAGGCAAGCATGCGAGTGGTGGACATCCAGGCGATGGATTGTCCGATGACGTCGTGGTGCTGGAAGGCTTTGTTGATCTTGTTGACGAAGTCTGACCAGGTACCCATGGATACAGTGTCAGAGACTGTGTTGATCCCGGCGGTGCGGAAGGTGGTTGCCCAGGTGTGGACAGATCCTTTCGTCA
>JBBPLZ010000422.1:0-11642 GCA_038090055.1 Hemileccinum hortonii | reverse complement strand
GAAGAAAAGAAGCTAGACATGAGGTAGTGACATCATAGGAGTCTAGGCTTCGAGTCTAGACCTAATCATGTGATACTATCCCACGGTCACGTGCTACTGGTCACGTGACTCCCAAAAGATAGGGGTTAAGAAGTACAAGTTGCGGTTGGGTCTGTCCCAATCCGGGAGGGAGGGAGGTTAGGACCATAACAAAGGTACTAGTCGTCATTGATTGTTCAAGGCCGTCAACATTGTCCCCCGAAACTCACTGATACCCTCTGCTCCAAATGCGCCCACAAGGGCCTCTGCTTCCGATGCTGGAAACCCAGCCATACCTCCGCAAACTGCAAGACCAAGTTTGCCACATCCCCCACACCATCTGGAGAAAAGAAGTCGAAAGGTGGTGATGTAGCAGTTGCAAAGAATGACGAAGAAGAGACGGCATTGTTGGACTTGATGGAATGTGACGATGAAGGCATCCCTGAGTCCATCTCTTATGCATGGGGTTTTTGAAAGGGGAGTATCGATCGACACGATCCTCCCCCATTGTATCTAAAGCTGTGCATGTATTGTCCAAAACTAATAGATCTTTGAGTATCCCAGTCCAACTCATCGTCCCCTCGCGCACCCTCAAAAACGTCGAAACCACCGCCCTCGTAGACTCCGGCGCAACAATCAACTGCCTTGACTGGCAGTTCACATGAAAACACCGGATTTCTTGCAAGAAACTGGAAAAACCCATCCAGGTTCGAAATGTCGATGAAACGCTGAACAAAAAAGGCACCATCCGATACATGGCCAACTTGTCCATCTCTGTCAACGGCATCACTCACGAAGTTCTCTTCCATGTCATGGGATGTGGAGAAGAACGCATCATCCTAGGCTTCCCCTGGCTGACCGCGGTCAACCCCGCCATCAACTGGGAGAAGAACACCATTCAGATTGACGAGTCTACCGACCAGTCGAAAACCCTCTTTGACAAATCCTCAGCCGACTCTGCCACCCACGACGCCTTCCTCGCCCGCCTTCGCTATCAAGAACCGACCCCTATGCCCCGCCACCACCAGGTCCATCATGACTGGGACAAAGCCCTCTATGACTACCTCGATGAAGGAAATCCCGAGTACGTCCATGCTGAAGACTTTGTCAGAACTGCCGTCTCTGCCTATTCCTGCGAGAGGTATATCTGTGGCGATCACCATATCGTTATCAACCCCGCCCGCGTTAAGGCATACACCACCGCCACTGACCTCATGATCAAACAACTCACGAACAAACCTAAGATCATGCTCCCTCCTGAATACTCTGCCTTCTCCAAAGTGTTCTCCGAAGTTGCCGCTGGTGAACTCCCTCCATCGCGCCCCTACGATCATGCCATCAATCTCAAAGACTCCTTCTCCCCGAAGATCGGCAAGATCTACCCTCTATCCCCCGATGAAAAGAAAGCCGCCGAGGACTTCCTCAACAAGAACCTCAAAGCTGGAAAGATCCGCCCCTCGCAATCCCCGCAGGCATCCCCCTTCTTCTTTGTCAAGAAGAAAGACGGCAAACTCCGCCCCTGCCAAGACTACCGCTACTTGAACGAACACACCGTTTGAGACGCCTACCCTCTTCCTTTGATCACTGACCTCGTAGACAAACTCAAGGAGGCTCAGGTTTATACCAAGTTCGACATTCGTTGGGGGTACAACAATGTCAGAATCAAAGATGGCGATCAATGGAAAGCTGCATTCATTACCCATAAGGGCCTCTTCGAGCCCACAGTCATGTTTTTCGGCATGACTAACTCACCAGCGACCTTCCAGAGATTCATGAATGACTCCTTCCGCGACATGATTGCCGAGAGATAGCTCATTATCTACATGGACGACCTACTGATCTTCTCCCCAGATCAGAAGACCCACGAAGAACGCATCAAGTGCGTTCTACAACGAATGGAGGAACTTGACCTCCACCTCAAGCTTGAGAAATGCATGTTCGACACTAAAGAAGTCGAATACCTAGGTATGATCGTAAAACTGGGCCAACTCGCCATGGACCCGGTTAAACTTGACAGTATCGCCAAATGGCCAATACCCACTAACCTCAAAGGTGTTCACTCCTTCTTGGGCTTCATCAACTTCTACCGCCGATTCATCCCTGACTACTCCACAGTCGCACGCCCCCTTGTCAACCTCACCAAGAAGAAGCAACCTTGGGTCTGGACCGCTGACCAACAGCAGTCCTTTGATCGGCTTAAGGAGCTTTTCCAGTCCTGCCTGGTCCTTCAGCTCCCGGACCTCTCTAAACCCTTCGCTATCACCACCGACGCCTCCAAATGGGCCACCGGCAGTATTCTCCTCCAGACCAACACCAATGGAGATTGGCACCCCTGTTCCTACAACTCCACTTCGCTATCTCCCGCGGAACGGAATTATGACATCCACAATCGCGAACTCCTTGCAATTCTCCATGCCCTTAAAATGTGGTGCCACTATCTCCATGGCTCCACCTTCCCTGTTCAGGTCTTCACTGACCACAAGAACTTGACCTATTTCCGTCAGGCACAAGAACTTAACCGCCGCCAAGCCCGGTGGCTCCTCAACCTCGCAGATTTCGATCTGAAAATTATCCATGTCCCCAGCAAACTCCTCGCCGGTCCTGACGCCCTCTCCCACCGCCCAGATCTCATCCCAGAGTCCGATATGGACAACTCTGACGTCGTCGCTCTCTCCGACTCCATGTTTGTCAATCTCATTGACACCACTCTCCACGAGAAACTCGTCGCATCCTCTGCCTCCGACCCTCTCGTCCTCAACACCATCCAAGCCATGGTCGGCAAAAAGCTCCAGATCTCCCCCTTCCACACCAACCTCGAGGATTGGTCTTACTCCAATGGCCTCCTTTCCTTTAAAGGCCGTACTTATGTCCCCCCCTGACGGAACTCTCCACCGCGATGTGGTGGCCGGGTGTCACGACCATGAAACAGCAGGCCATCCCGGGTTCCTGAAAACACATCAACTTGTTTTTGCTCAGTATTGGTGGCCGGGACTTGCCCAATTTGTCTGCCAATATGTTGCTGGCTGTGCCATTTGTCAGCAGAACAAGGTTAACACTCACCCCACGGTCCCCCCTCTCATCCCCATTCACTTCTCATGTACATGCCCCTTTCAACAGGTCTCTTGTGACCTGATCACCGGTCTTCCTCCGTCCTCCAGCTTTGATTCGCTCTTGGTCATGGTCGACCACGGGCTTACGAAGGGGGTAATTCTTTGCCCCACCACGTCCACGGTTACTGCCGAAGGAATAGCACAGCTTTTCTTCGACAAGGTCTTCACATGGTTCGGCCTCTACGAGAAGATCATCTCTGATCGTGGCCTGCAATTCGCTTCTTCATTCGCCAAGGAACTCAGACACCTCCTCTCATACAACCTCACCCTCTCCACTGCGTACCACCCTCAGACTGATGGAGAAACTGAGCGAGTCAACTAGGAGGTAGAAACCTACCTGCGAATCTTCTGTGGTAATGAACCCTTGTCTTGGTCTGCTAAGATTTCCTTGGCAGAATTCACACACAACCACCAGCCTCACTCCGTCACAGGGCAATCACCCTTCTTCCTCATGATGGGCTTCAAACCCCAAGCCCTTCCCTCGGTCATCCCCTTGTCCACAGTCCCCGCTGTCTCCGATCGCATAACTGCCCTCACTGTGGCACGCGATGAAGCCCTTGCGGCACACAAACTAGCCCGCCAAACCATGGTGGCACACTCCAAACACCGGTTCATGCCCTTCACCCTAGGAGATAAGGTTTGGTTAGAAGCACGGAACTTGAAACATTCCGTGGTTAACCCGAAATTCACCACGAAACGGGAAGGTCCCTTTACCATTACCCAGGTACTTTCCCCGATCACATACAAACTCTGCCTCCCCAAAACCTGGCGGATTCACCCGATCTTCCATGCCTCGTTGTTATCGTCCTATCACGAGAACCCCGTCCATGGCCCCAATTTCCCAGCTCCTCCCCCGGATCTTATAGAAGATGAGGAAGAGTATGAAATTGAGAAAATCCTGAAACACCGCGGATCACCGTGTTCCCACTCCTTCCTGATCCGATGGAAGGGCTACTCCGCCGAAGAAGACTCCTGGGTTTCGGAGTCTGATTTGAAGCACACTGCGGAGTTCATAAATGACTATAAGAAATATCATCGACTCTAATTCCATCCCCCCATCCCTTCCATCACAACCACCATGTCCATCGAACAAATCATCTCTGTCCCCACCTCTACTGCCATCCCCGAATCCTCTCCTCGCTCCCAATCCTCGTCTCCCATCGTCGCTCCATCCCCATTCCATATCATCAATGACATCTCGGATGTCGAAATCTCCAGCAATGCTGCCACTGCAGGGTGGGGCACAGAAGAAAACATTGTCCCGGTTCCCATTCTTTCCCCCGTTTCTATTGCTACTATAACTTCTACTGATATGCATTCTATCACCGCTGTAGACCTTCCCTTGACGGCCCATCACACCCATGATGGGTACCCCGATGCTGCGTATGCTCAGAACGTCCTTCGTCTTGTATTCGACCCCTACCTGGCGTGGTACATTGATTCACACTTGGACATGGACCCCCCCCTCCTCGCGCTTTATCAAGCATTCCTGGGCCTTGAACGGGTCACCCCCATTCTACAATCTTCCAAGACCACCGACGCACTCCATGGCCTGACCAAGGCCCTCCTCTTCTCCATCCGCCACCACACACGCAGTGCCCTCATCATCCTCGCCCATCAGCTGTACTTTGGCAAGTTCCTCACAGAAATTGACCGCTTTGCTCGTGCCATCGCGGATCATTATCGTACCAGCCCTGCGTCCCTTCCTCCACCGTACACCACACGTTCCTCACCTTCCACCTCCTCATCTCCCCTCACCGCTGATGAGCTTCATGCCGTTGAACGAGCTGAAGCTTGGTGGACCGGCTTCGATGGTCACCAACCACTCCCCACGACACACCCCCGCTATCACGAGACATGCCACATGTGTCACTGTCTCAGTCATCGTAGGGCACAGTGCCCCCCTCTATGAATGTCCCATCTGTCTCTGCATCGCCCTGGGCCATCCTCAGGCCACTTGCCCCCTCCATCGTCGTGAACCCCTTCGCGTCTCCTCATCCTCGTTGTCCGGGTCTTCAACCCAGCAGTCAATGTCCTCATCGTCCCGCTCCTCACCCCGCCGCACTTGTGGCACTCCTCGTCCGCCCACCACCAGGCGTGGTCCCAACCGTCATCGCACAGTCTCTCCTGTTCCCCCGCTCCCTCGCGAGCCTTCCCCAGTCTTCGGTGTCGATCCCGACTGGGACGACAGTGCTTATGCCAACGTCACCGGCTCCCCCGGCTGCTTCGCCATCAACTTCTGAGCTTCAAGACTGCGGGTCACCAAGTCCCCTCATTGGTGCTTCGGGTTTAGTGGGGGGGTAATGTTACGATTTGTTATGCTTTGTCATCCACTATGCCTTTTCTCGCTTATTCTTTTTCTTTCACGATGGTAGACTCTCCACGGTAACCTGCGGGTTCACCTTTCTCGCGCCACCATCGTACGCGTTTATCTCCTTTGTCTCACGATGACCAGTACTCCATGGTAACCCCATCGGGTTCACCTTTCCTACGCTGTCATCGCTCTTACCATTGTCTCGGGTCTTGACTCATGTCAAGTCATACCTTATCGCGCATGACCCATTCTGAGTCACACTTCCTTTGCTTGGCATTATTAATTCTCTTGGCACTTACCAAGCGTGCCCTTTACCCTGATTACATAGCTTGGTCTGTGCACGCTCCCCATAGGTATATAAACCCCCACGTCGTGTACCTGTCCCTTAGCTTAGTTCTCCTTGGGAATATACCCTTAGTCCCTTGCCCTTGATCCCTCGTGCGCGTCGACTCTTGTCTTCGCAACAACGTCCTTGTCCTTCATATTAATTGGACTATCTTTGAACTCCTTGATCTTGTCACTGGGCAACCTCTCGCCCAGGACTCGTTCTTCAACACTAGATTGCTGAACACCCCGTCGGCATCGTTCTGACACTCCTCGCGTCTGCCCTTAGCCAACTAGGGGTTATCCAAGGCTACACTCGCTCCTACCCGGACCAAGCGTAACATGAGTGGACTTTGTGGACTGTGAAGGGACTGTGTACAGATGATGTGGTCTGTACACATAAGTGACATGACTGTCCACAGTCACTTTCCTGTGATGACTGTGTGTCTGTACGGTCTGCATACAGACCCCACAGACGTCAAAGTTGAGGTGTCAAATTGCTGATGTCAAAGAGAATCAATTTGGTCATTAACCGAGAGTGTTGTGATGTAATTGTTGGGAAGCTGGCTGCCGATGTCTTGGAGTGTGTGCTGCTGTGGTTCGTTTAAGGTGCAGTCGAAAACAGATCCGGTGGTATCCATTTCACGATTGACGAAAAGAGTGGATGAGTTCATGAGAGGTCGAAGTTCATTGCATGGATCATGCACAATAATTTTATTATTTTCATTTTCAATTATGTCAAAATCATTTTCATCATCAATAATCTCATGTTTTCTCATTGGTAGTTGATCATGTGCCCCAGTCAATCCACAATCTCCCCTTGCACCACAATGAAATTTACCAGACCGTTTATCAACAGTTCGCCTCTCAATGTGGCAACCTTATAGATGGGCTGGTCACCAGACTACATGCAATTGCACATCACAGAATCATCTGGTTCCGAGCAATGGAGAGAAAACCACCCAAATTACATTTTCGCAAAGCAAGGCAATATTAGGATCCAATCAGCTCTCTTGAGAGTGAAAGCAAGGCCCTTCATGAGAAAGTAAACAAGATCAAAAGGGATTTGATTTTATCTGAGTAATTACTATCTGTTGCTTCCCGCTTTTTTAATGTGACACTGACCAACAAACCATCATTTTACATAGAACTTGAAAGTGATTTGAGTAACTCCTTCCAAGACTCACCAAGCAAATAATCAAATATACAAGTCCATGTCTCCTGTTGACTCATTCATGACCCTTCTCAAGGATGTTTGAGAGCATGACACTACACCATTCTTTGACTGCAAAAATTTTCCAAAGGTTGTCTATTGGACTAAAGCTGAATACCAAAAGCACCACAAGAATGGTAAGGGGTATCTCCAAATGATATCTAATGGTAATTCTAGTTCTACAGTGAATGAGATCATTCTTGACAACTCACTGCAACATGACATGTGCAGTTGCCAGCGCAGACTCTGGTTTATGCTACTTAAATCCAACTTGGCACTGATAGCTTGATAGAACCAGCCCAGAAGTACTGCTTTCACTCAATATGAATCCGATTCCTGCTGTTCTGCTACTGTGAGAGATACTGGAAGGTTGACACATTCATGTCACTATATTACTCTCAATGGGGGGATCATGTTATAGTTCGTGTCCAACTGTATGCTTTTTCACTTTTTTCCTTACCTTACATTTCGCTCATATCCTATGATCCCTGAGCACCATTTACCATTAATCATCTTTCCAAAATCACATGATCAGTGCATGTGACCGCAGGAAACATCACCTGACCTAAGGCCTAGACCATGACATCATTATGATGTCATGCCTCATGGACAACTTCTTTCTCTCATGTTTGTGCTTCCTTTCTTCTCTCACATTCTCCCACCTTCCATCACATTCTATATCCCACGCTTGCCCTAAACTCATCTCCCTCTATATAAACCCTACCTTACTCTCCGTAATTTCCCCAGTCCTGTTCACTTGTATTCCTCCCTTCCTCATAGGGACCTTGTACACTTGAATACCACTCCTCTCTTACTCTGCCAGTCTAGTCCCCTGTCAAAGGACAACTTTATGCTTCACCTCATTACCATCATCCTCCCGATTCCAACAACAAATATTGTCTTCGCTGTATCCCTCGTCTACCACACTTGTTGCCACTGGCTCCTCGTATTCTATCAACTCCTCCAGCTTGTTGCTTAGAGGTTGTTGTTGTTGTTTGTTCAAGGCCATTAACAGATCATCCACAGCAAGAATCCAGTGATGCAGATGTCAGTGATAGTGTTGAGTGAGAGAACTCCACCCTGGAATTTCTCTGCAAGTCATCACACACAAAATTACAGTGGTTTTCAATTGAATGTGGAAAAATGCAAAACCAAAAATCTCTCTCAGCAACTGCTGGGCAGGACCTCAGATGTAACTCTAGTGTCATACTAGACCAAAGCCATTAGTAATGGACTTTGCCACCATATTATGACCACAACCTTGAGTCATGGCATTGTCCACCCCCTCTGATGAAACTGACCAGGCTTTTTCTTTGTCTTTTACTATCTATTCTCATGTCAAGACAGGGATAAAAGGCAAGACAAAGGAAGAAAAGACCACTAAGACAAAAGAGCTTGTGTTTGGTGTTTGCTTGGAATCAATGTTGAACTACTCTAGTTTCTTATGGAACATATGTCTCAAGCATAGCCTTGGTGATTTCAACCTCTCTGAAGAGACTAACTACCCATTCAAGTACCTACTACCAAAGTATGTCTTTTTTTTTTGGTGTCATATAAGATAACTGAGAGCTCACTGGACTATCTATCCTCCACTAACGTGTAGGCAATGCATCAGTGATACAGTTGATGTAGATGATGCTGCAGATTACAATGAGATGGTGAAGAAAATCATTGAGGAGAAGCTGAGTATAGTTAGAGTCCTTGTCAACAAGCACAGAATTGAGAAGGTATTGCAAGCGAAGCACCAGCATGTGTTGTCGGCCTTGAACTACTAATGACGACAAGTACCTTAAACCACAGGTACGAGGAGGAACTGAACGAAGAGATAGATACGACGACGACGAGTGTCAACGACGAGTGACACAGCGAGAACGAGATCGGTGGCGGGGAGTCAGGCGACGAAGGTGATAGCGTGCAACATAAAAGAGTCCCTTTACAGAGGACCAGACTGGCAGAGTAGAGAGGAGTGGTATTCAGATGGTCAAGGTCCCTATGAGGAAGGGAGGTTTACAAATGAACAGGACTGGGGAAATTACGGAGACTAAGGTAGGGTTTATATAGAGGGAGAGAGATTTAGGGCAAGCGTGTGACATAGAATGCGATGGAATGTGAGGGAAGGAAAGAAGCGTAACCGTGAGAGATAGAAGTTGTCCATGAGGTGTGACATCATAATGATGTCATGGTCTAGGCCCTAGGTCAGGTGATAGTTCCCGCGGTCACATGCACAGGTCACGTGACTTTGGAAAAGGATTAGGGGTAAAATGGTGCTCAGGGATCCAAGGATGTGAGCGAAGAGTAAGGTAAGGAAAAGTGAAAATTGTACAGTGTGGACATGAACTATAACATTACCCCCCATTCACTAGATTCAAGGTCCAATCTCGAGTCTGTGAATTTGGTATAGGAGGGTCCAAAGGGACGGAATAAGGAGAGGAAGTTGGTCTCGGAGATGGAGCGGATAGGACGAGGAGCATAGGGGTGAGACCAGTGGAAATCGGCGATTGCATCCTGTGCATGTGATAAGTTAACGGCTGGCTCCCAGGTACGGTCGACTTCATCCCAACCCTTCCAGTGGATGAGATACTGAAGTTTCCCGCGATGGAGACGAGAGGTGGCAATAAAGTTGATTTCGTATTCTTCGTGACGATCTTCTGTCATGGTTATAGCGTCAGGTTTAAATATGGGTTGACCGGCCAGCAGGGCTTTATAGGGTTTTACGCGGGAAATATTAATGGTGGGATGGATGGAGACGTGGGAGGGAAGGTGGAGGGTGACGGCATTAGGGAGGAGTGCGGTGATACGATAGGGGCCGATAAACTTTTGGGTTAATTTACGCACGGGGTATGGGAGAGAAAGATGCTCGGTGGACAGCCACACGAGATCGCCGATTGAATAGATAGGAGCGGAGGAGCGTTTGGATTCTTGTACGTGGGACATCCGATCCCAGGTTTTCTGTAAAATGGCAAAGATTTTGTCGTGGTCCTTGCCCATAGCGTTAGCGAACAACCCCCCAGGGGTGGTAGAGGAAGAAGGTTCAATCCCAAGACGGGGCTGATAATTACGTGTGACGGAGAAGGGGGAAGTGCCGGTTGCGGTAGTAAGGGAGGCGTTGTGGACGAATTGTGCCATTTTGAGATGGGATGCCCATGAATCCTGCTTTTTTGCGACGTACGCTCGAAGATAGGTGAGAATCTCGCGGTTGACACGCTCCGTTTGTCCATCAGTCTGTGGGTGGTAGGCGGTAGAGAGTTTTTGAGAAATGCCCAAGACCTTGCACAACTCCTTTGTGAACTCCGAGACGAACTGAGGGCCTCGGTCCGACACTATGGAGGAAGGGAGTCCGTGAGAACACCATACGTGGTCTCTAAATAAAGAGGCTAAGTCCGCGGAAAAGTAGTTTTATGGCAGGGAAAAAGAACGATTTCTTTAGAGAAGCGATCGACAATGACGCCAATGGCGTCGTACCCATTAGAGGTGGGAAAACCTGTGACGAAATCGATAGATATATCAACCCAAGGATGAGGAGGAGTAGGAAGCGGCATAAGTTTTCCTGCCGGTGGCTTTGACGATCCCTTTGTGAGGGAGCACACCTGGCAGTGTTCTATATATGTAGCGATGTCTTTAGCGGCTCCTGGCCACCAATAAAACTTTTTAAGGGAGAAAATGGTACGGTCGCGGCCAGGGTGACCGGACGCTGGGGAATCATGAAAAAGAGAGATGAGTTCTTTTCGAAGACAAGGGGGCACGAAAACGATGCCGTTAGAAGATTTAAAGAGTTTTTCCTCAGCGTAATATTCATATTCGTTGATCGCGTCAACGTCCATTTTCGCTGATTCAAAACGTAATTTAGTGTCAAAGTTCGGTGTGAGAGTGGTGGAAGAAATGGCTTGGACTCCGGTTGAGCCAAAACCTTTATCGTTACGTTGAGACTCATCAAGAGTCTTGGTTTCTGTGAGTGTAGGGTTTTCTATTTTTTTGATAATTAGTTGGGTGATGCGATCGCCGTTAGATATGTGGAAAGGGATGGAAGAGTGATTGAAGAGAATTACACCAACTTCTCCCCTATAATCAGCGTCAATGACTCCGGCCATGACGTCGATTTTATGTTTGAAGGCGAGGCCTGATCGTGGTGCAATTCTCCCGTACGTGCTGATAGGGAGCTGAATCTTGACATGGGTGGGAATAAGGGATTGGTCGTGGGCGGGGATGTCAAGATCAGTGGTGGAGTAAAGGTCGAAGCCGGCTGCAGCGTCAGAGCCCTTGGTAGGGATGCGTGCGTCCTTGGAGGTGAGTGTAACAGGAATGGATAAGTTAGCAACACGGATGATGGTGGAGGGGAAGACAGTGATGTTTTCGTTGAGGTTGTCAACGGCATCACCATGGTCTGGGCGGCGAGAGAGAGCATCGGCACGGCCGTTGGTGGGTCCGGGTTTATAGATAAGGGTATAGTTGAACTCTTGTAATAACTCGTGCCAGCGAGCTTGTCGACCGGACAGTGTTTGGGGTTTTTTCCAGTATTCGAGGTTTTTATGATCTGTCCAGATCTCGAAGTTAGTCTTTCCAATAAGATAGTGACGCCACTCCTCAAGAGCGTGTATAATAGCGAGGAGTTCTTTGTCATAAACAGGGTAATTCTTTTCCGCAGGAGAGAGTGAGTGAGAAAGGA
>JBBPLZ010000421.1:0-11676 GCA_038090055.1 Hemileccinum hortonii | reverse complement strand
CGAACAAATGGTGAACATATATCGAACAAGTAGTGAATGGATAGTGAACACCTAGTGAACAAATAGCAAACACATCTCAACCATGTAGCGAACAGTGCAAACATATATTGAACATCTCAAACATATGGTGAACAATATTAAATGGATATTGATCCAGCAGTGAACCTTAGTGACATTGTGGCAATTTACAATGTATCCTCATTGTCGCCTCCACCCCCACTTTCCTTCATTTACAATCAAAGTATTGGACCTCCATGGCGAGCTCAATGATTATATAATATAAGTCAGTGATCGCACCCTTCCCAGCTCGAAGAGGAAGATTGTGGGCCTCAATGATCATTCTCACCTCCTTGAGAGCCCCCTGCCCTTGGAGAATATGGTCCTTGCACCGATTCCAGAACACCTCAACTGCATCCTCTTCTTCTTCATATGTGGCAGTTTTTAACAGGCCAGATTCTGTGTCCCAGTAGGTTTCCTGGGGACACCACAACTGCCATTTCATAAGGAATGCTCAGATCTCCTCTAACTTCATGCCAAAGGGACACACTTCTGGGGTAGAGGGTTATACTGAAGTGGGTATCTGCCTATGGGGATGTGAGTACTCGCAGATATGTGACAAAGCAGCTTACTTCACTTTTCATTGCCTGGGAGTTAATGTGAGTGATGCTATATAGGGAGGATCCATAACAATGATGTACCGTGCTCAAAGTCAGTGTGGAGAGGTGAGAGTTTAGTTTAATAAAAGGAAATAAGGTTTTACTCACAATCTCATATGTTCTTTGGCCTTCACATTCACATTCACATGCACCCTGTTCCGCCATCAATAGGATTATGCTCAGTTGTGTGTATAAACCTACTCCTCTTTGTTGAGCCACTGCTCCATAGCATCTCTTTGGTTTTTGCAAGCTTGCTTGGACCTCATGCTGGCGGTGAAAACACATGAACCGTGATGATGATTAGAAGATGGAGGAACAATCAATGATGCAGCTTGCATAATCAAGCAAGCCATATGACAGACACCAGCCAGTGATCTGAAGGCACACAATCAACGATACAGATTATGTAATCAAGCATACCATGTGACCTGATGACAACCAATCAGGTTCTGAGGTTTCAGTGGTGGTAACAAGCATGAAAGGTAAGCCAGATAAAATCACCATCATCATTCCCATTGATCACTTCTCTACAGTGAAAATTTAGTACTCTCTATTTAATCTGCCACTGTTCATTGCTGTGCTCCACTCACAAAACCTAAGGTATGTTGTCAGTTCGCAACTCTGGTTGACATTAAAAAATATTGGCTGTTTCCCCTGACTTTGACAGATTGTCATGTCAGTGTTCAACAAATGCGTAAGTGTCATGCGACATGCACATCTCTCCAGACGTTGTCTTTGCACATGGACCCCTCCATTTTATCTGTGCAACATTTAATGGAGAATTTGCCATTTGCAGGTACTGGTGAGTTTTTGGGTTACTGTCATATGCTGACCAAAAATTTTAATTAGTCTTTTAGAAGGTGAAAAATGCCTTGGCTTGCAGCATGACATCACTATCCCGGTCCCATGCCCCTCAGAATGTCTTTCTCTATGGGAGCTCATAGGTGATTGTCTTGGAGCCTTCAGGGGGATTGATGACCCCGATGTACACGTTCAATGATGATGATTTGCTGTCTCTGACACTATGGAGCACAGGAATTGCCAATGATCCTTTTGATAGTAAGTTAGTTGTGTTTCTGTCTTCTTGTGCTAATCATCCCTCACTGGTAGACCAACCAGACGTGGCTGCCAGTGAAGTCTATTCATCTCTTCCAGTCCTCCCTCAGCTACATAGTCAGGATTCAGAAGTCACCCCTCAGCCAAATTTGAGTGGTCTGTCCATGGTCTCAAACAATGGAACGTGGGCAAGCTGTAATCCTGGTCATCCCATCATTCCAACCCATCCCCATGCCGGCCCTCAAAAGTACATAGAATCTGAGGCAGCCCTCCATGCATCTGCAACAGCACTGCGCTGAGCACATTGAGAGTCGCTGAAAACTGCAGTTCACAGGTATTTAGAAGATCAGCAGAAGGCTCTTGAATTTACATGTATTGCTCACACTCATAGCAGGACTGTCCAATATGTTTCCTCTCTGGTCAACACACAGATGCAGTATCACATCTCTTGCAAGCCCCAGTTGCAAAATGCTCTCATCCACGCAAAGGCAAAGGAAATGAATTTGGATAAGCTGGTTTCTGATTCATGAGGACTTTTTGGGTTAATTGTGGGACCAGGGCGAGTAGTTGGCGAGCAGTACCATCTCAATGAAGTTCAGTCCATGGTCTTGCAAAATCCAGGGATGCAAAACTTGACTAAGGACAAGAAGGAAGAATATATATCCAAGTTGGCCCTTAACTGTGAAGAAAAGAAGCATGGCATTCGAGTAAATAATGCTGCTGCTGCATGTGATGTACTGGCTATTGCAGACCACATCAGCAAAGAGGTAGGTTTTTGTTTCTTGCATTGTATGCTATGTTTCCTCAGTATCATGCAATAGCTAGTGTTATAGTTCGTGTCCACCATCATATGTCTTTTACTTTTTTTCTTACCTTATACTTCGCTTATATCCTATGATCCCTGAGCATCATTTACCACTAGTTCTCTTTCCAAAGTCACATGACCAGTGCATGTGATAGCGGAAATGTCACCTGACCTGGGGCCTAGACCATGACATCACTATGAGGTCATGCCTCATGGACACCTTCTTTCTCTCATGTTCATGCTTCCTTTATTCTATGATCTTCCACCATGTTCCATCATATTCCATGTGCCACACCTACCCTAAAGTCATCTCTGTCTATATAAACCCTACATACTCCTCCGTAATTTCCCCAGTCCTGTTCACTTGTATTCCTCCCTTCCTCATAGGGACCTTGTACCCTTGAATACCACTCTCTTCTTACTCGCCAGCCTAGTCCTCTGCAAAGGGACTACTCTATATTGCACCTCATAACTGTTATTCTTCCAATCCTGACTACTCGTATCGTCTTTGCTGTATCCCTCGTCTTTGACACTCGTCGCCACCGCCTTCTTGTCTTTTACCAACTCCTTGCACCTGTTGTATAGGCCCTTGTCGTTATAGTAGTTCAAGGTTGACAACACTTGAACAGGACTCCCTAAAGCCTGACTCACCTATGTCCTGCTTCTTCATTTATGCCATGGTCTTCTCACATTGACCGTTACGTTTGTCACAGACAAGCCACTGCACTCGCCTTTTTTCAGCTCAACCTCCCTGCTCCCGCTGCTGTGGATAATTTCGGTGTCTCATTGAATTTTCATCCCAACGATGACTGGGACCCTGCCACTCTCACTGCAGCACATCAACAAGCTTGTCCCCATCGCCGCTACCAATACCGAGTCTACCAGCAGGACCCACATTACATCCGTTCAGAATATGACCCCGGTTGGGACATTGGTTGCCCCAACTACTCCGTTCTCCGCTCCCACACTGCTCTCCAATGCTGCCAATTCCCGTTTGTTTAGACATCTCCAGAGTGCCCTTGGAAGATAGGCCACAGTAAAGATGTCTGGAGAACCCGCTCCCATCACCTGGCAAGACATCCTGAACCAGTTTCAGTTCCTGGCTGGGATTATGCAGCAGCAGGCACAGCTGCAACAACAATTCATCACGACAACTACTGCCACCACCACTGCCACCACCACTCCCACTCCAACCGCTGTTCCCCCACCATCTTTGTACAAAGCATTCACCGACCCAGGCACTTGGGATAGCAATAGGTCTACCTTCCACAATTGGTGGACAAAGGTCACTGCATGGACACAGTGCCAGTCCACGCTAACATGTAAACAATCAACAGTGGCCATCCTCTTGCACATGGACGGTAAGGCTGCTGATTTCGCGCACATAACCCTCCAAGGTTACATGACCAAGGAGGACAATAAAATCACAGATGCGGAAAAAGCAAATGTGTGGCCCAAGTGGTCCACACTAAAGAAAAAGGTCAAATCTCACTTTTGCATTGACGTCATCATGGAGGAGTCCTACTGGAAGCTCCTCACGCTCAAGCAGGGCACTATGCCCATCAAAGTCTTCAAGCAGCAATTCGAGCTGCTCAGGTCCGATGCCAACCTAGCTAAAGAACAGGTGTTATGATTATACAAGGAGGACATTGATTACCAAATCTATGCCCAGATATCTCTCCGCAATCCTGCCATCAACAATACCTTCGATAAATGGCAAGAATCCGCCATCGCTGTCGGCAAAATCTTCAACCAGATGCGCTTGGAACGATTGTGTCTGCAGACTACTCAGTTCCAACCCCGCTCAGGACCACAGTTCACCAAGACAGGCACGCAACTGGGCCAAGGGGCCCCCATGAATACTCACACCATCCAGTCCACCATGGAGACATGAACATGTTATAATTGCAATGAGGTAGGACACCTCTCACGAAATTGCAAAAAGCCTCGCCATTCTCGGGGCCAGCCACAGTTTAACCTACTTACAGGTCATACCACCTATCTGCTCCCTCATACCCAAACTCAGGAGATCGCTGCTCCC
The DNA here is from genome assembly GCA_038090055.1 of Hemileccinum hortonii. Taxonomy (NCBI): domain Eukaryota; kingdom Fungi; phylum Basidiomycota; class Agaricomycetes; order Boletales; family Boletaceae; genus Hemileccinum; species Hemileccinum hortonii. Next base: position 7,118 of record JBBPLZ010000421.1, on the reverse strand, counting down.
TCCACCAGCAAACAAGGTTCTGGAAATCCCCTGTGGATGACTGAAGAGGCCCAGGCCTACTATTATGACCTCTTTGAGGCTCGCGCGTGCCAAATGGCTGCCAATGAACTAAAAGACTTGGGAAAAGGGAAAGTCGAGTAAACCTGGGAGGTGTTCCCTCGGCTACGGACAAATCACATGTAATTTCTCGCTCTTCTTCTCTTTCTTCTTCCAATAGGTTTTCCATTCTCAATATTGCAGGGGAGATGGATGGTGATGTAGTTGATGACACACCAAACTTTATTTCTACATACGACCCACAGTCTGTCAAGGCGTCTCACTTGAGCGCAGCACCAGACTCAAAAGAAAGTGTGCTTAATTCCTTGATAAAAGAAAATTTTTCTTTGTCTCCTATTTATAAATCCTCTTGCGCTTTGTTTTCTCATGTCAAACCATCTACCTCTCAAGGAGGAGAATTCAACATTCTCACTAATGTCTCTTTTCAGAAAAACAATGAATGGCACGAATGCACCACCAAAGCTCTCCTCGACTCAGGAGCCATTCAAACATTCATCAACGAAAAATGGGTATCAAAACACAGACAAATAACCCATTACGTCTCGATCATACTAACGTTTCAAGGACATTCTGAGGGAGTTGATGCACTAGTTGCAACCCTCAGAACACATAATATCATCTTAGGTTTCGACTGGGAGGATAAGACAATCATCTTCTCTCATTGCACTCGTAACTGTTGAGCCACTAACACTCCACAACTTATTAAAGACATCTAGAATGTCAACATCCAATCCATCGAGGAGGGACTTGCCAACAAAGTCCCCAAACAATACCACACCTTCCTCAATGTATTTAGTAAGGAAGAATCAAAGTGCATGCCCATACAAAAACCCTGGGATCATGCCATTGACCTTAAACCCAACTTTGTCCCCAAGAAGGGACGAGTCATTCCACTCTCTGATGCAAACTTGAAGAAGTTCATAACTTTATTTCTAGCAAACAAGAAAAGGGCTATATTTGGCCCTCTAAGTCCCCTCAAATGGCACCAGTATTTTTTATTCCAAAGAAAACAGGAGAAAAATGCCTTATTATGGATTACCATTATCTAAACGAGGGTACAGTAAAAAATTCTTATCCCCTTCTGCTCATTTCTTCTCTAGTCGACTGCCTCAAAGGCGCAGACAAATTCACATGCCTCGATCTGCGATGGGGGTATAACAACATTCATATTAAAGAGGGTGATGAATGGAAAACTGCCTTCATCACTCCACTAGGGGCTTATGAGCCCATCATTATGTATTTTGGAATGACTAACTCCCCACCAACTTTCCAGCAGATGATGAACAACATCTTCAATGACATGTATGCCATTGTCATCATCTACCTGGACAATATGTGTATCTTCACCAAGGGAAAGTCTGACGACGATCACTCCAAAGTTGTCATGGAGGTATTGCAACCCTTGCGCAACAACAACCTCTATGCTAAACCTGAAAAATGCATATTTAATGCTGATGAAGCTGACTTCTTAGGCATGACTGTTTCTAAAAACAGGGTTGGCATACAATCCAAAAAGGTCGACACCATCCTTGATTGGCCAGCCCCCACAAAACTAAAACAACTCCAATCCTTCCTTGGTCTTTGTAACTATTACTGTTGATTCATTAACGGTTTTGGACAGATTGCACGCCCTTTTAACAACCTTACCAAGAAGGGTGTTACGTATGTATGGGGAGAGGCCCAACAAACTGCGTTCGATACACTCAAAAAACAATTTACATCTGCACCTCTCCTCGCTTTTCTGGACTCCTCTAATGATATGCATGTTGAAACAGATGCAAGTGACATTGCCACTGGGGCTGTTTTATCAGTCCTGGAGGAGGATAAGTTATGGCGCTCCTGTGCTTTCCTCTCACACACTTTCTCCCCAGCAGAAAAGAACTACCCCTTCTACAACAAAGAACTTTTAGCTATTATTCGTGCTCTCAAGGAGTGACAATATTATTTTATTGGAAAAGCTAACTTTGAAATCTGGACAGACCATAAAAATCTCAAATATTGGAAAAAACCACAAACACTCTCTGGTTGCCAAGCTTGCTGGCACGAGTTACTCCAAGAATTCAACTATACCCTTATTTACAAACCTGGTTCTACCAACGGCCGCACCAACACCCTCTCCTGCCACCCTGATCACAGTGATGCCATTGATAATCTCAATGAAAACATCACTATTTTTCCCTCCACTGTCATCCATGTCGCTAACCTATCCATCCCCGTTACCCTTACCTCCAAGGATGCACACATCCCTACCAAGGGCTCTGATGCCACGGCCGGCTTCAACCTCTACTCCACCACTGATCTTGACATCCCCACCCATGACCAGTCTCTTATCCCCACCCATGTCAAGATACAGCTTCCTATTGGCACGTATGGGAGAATTGCACCTCATTCAGGTCTCACCTTCAAACATAAAATCAATATCATGGCCAGAGTCATTGATGCTGATTATAGGGGAGAAATAGGTGTAATTCTCTTCAATCATTCATCCATTTCCTTCCATGTATCTAACAGCAATTGCATTGCCCAACTAATTATCGAAAAAATAGAAAACCCAACTCTCACAGAAACCAAGACTCTTGACAAGTCCAAACATAACAATAAAGGTTTTGGCTCAACTGGAGTCCAAGCCATTTCTTCCACCACTCTTACACCAAACTTTGACACTAAATTACATCTTGAATCAGCTAAAATGAATGTTGATGTGATCAATGAATATGAATATTATTCAGACAAAAAACTTTTTAAATCTTCTAACAGCATCATTTTCATGCCCCCTTGTCTTTGTAACGAACTTATCTCTCTTTACCATGACTCCCCCATGTCCAGTCGCCCTGGCCGCGACCGCACTATCTTTTCTCTCAAAAAGTTCTATTGGTGGCCAGGAGCTGCTAAAGACATTGCCAATTATGTAGACCACTGCCAGATGTGCTCCCTCATGAAGGGATCATCAAAGCCATCAGCAGGAAAACTTATGCCTCTTCCTGTTCCCCCTTGTCCTTGGGTTGATATATCTATCAATTTCATCATGGGTTTTCCCACCTCTAATGGGTATGACGCCATTGGTGTCATTGTCAATCGTTTCTCCAAAGAAATCGTTCTTTTCCCTTGTTTCAAAACTACCTCTTCCATGGACTTAGCCACCTTATTTAGAGACCACATATGGTGTTCTCACAGACTTCCCTCCTTCATAGTGTCAGACCGAGGCCCCCAGTTTGTCTCAGAGTTCACAAAGGAGTTGTGCAGGGTCTTGGGCATTTCTCAGAAACTCTCTAACACATATCACCCATAGACCGATGGCCAAACAGAGCGCATCAACCACAAGATTCTCACCTATCTTCAAGCATACGTCGCAAAGAAGCAGGATTCATGGGCATCCCATCTCAAAATAGTGCAATTTGTCCACAATGCCTCTCTTACCACCACTACCAGCATGTCCCCCTTTTCCGTCACTCATAATTATCAGCCTCGACTCGGGATTGAACCATCCTCTTCTATCACTCCTGGGGGGTTGTTTGCTAACACTATGGGCAAAGACCACAATGAAATCTTCGCCATTTTGCAGAAAACCTGGGACCGGATGTCTCACGTACAAGAATCCAAACGCTTCTCTGCCCCATCCTATTCTATCGGCAATCTCATGTGGCTTTCCACTGAGCATCTCTCCCTCCCCTATCAGTGTGTAAATTAACCCAAAAATTCATCGGTCCTTATTGTATTACTGCCCTCCTCCCTAATGCTGTCATCCTTCACCTTCCTTCCCACATCTCCATCCACCCCACTGTAAATATTTCCTGCGTTCAACCATATAAAGCCCCACTGGCCGGTCAGACCATATTTAAACCTGACACCATCACCATGACTGAAGATTGGCATGAAAAATACAAGATTGACTTTATTGCCGCCTCTTGTTTCCACTGTGGGAAACTCCAATATCTCATCCACTGGAAGGGATGGGACAAAGTTGACCGTACTTGGGAGCTGGCCATTAATTTAAAATACATGCAGGATGCCATCACTGATTTCCATCAGTCTCATCCCAATACCCTTAGATCTATCTGCTCTATCTCCGAGACCAACTTCCTCTCCCTCTTCTGACTCTTTGGACCCTCCTATACCAAATTCACAGACTCGAGATTGGACCTCGAATCTAGTGAATGGGAAGTGATGTTATAGTTCATGTCCACCATCATACGCCTTTTACTTTTTTTCTTACCTTACACTTCGCTCATATCCTATGATCTCTGAGCACCATTTACCTTTAGTTCTCTTTCCAAAGTCACATGACCAGTGCATGTGATAGTGGGAAATGTCACCTGACCTGGGGCCTAGATCATGACATCACTATGACGTCATGCCTCATGGACACCTTCTTTCTCTCATGTTCATGCTTCCTTTATTCTATGACCTTCCACCACATTCCATCACATTCCATGTCCCACGCCTACCCTAAAGTCATCTCTGTCTATATAAACCCTACATACTCCTCCGTAATTTCCCCAGTCCTGTTCACTTGTATTCCTTCCTTCCTCATAGGGACCTTGTACCCTTGAATACCACTCTCTTCTTACTCACCAGCCTAGTCCTCTGCAAAGGGACCACTCTATGTTGCACCTCATAACTGTTATTCTTCCAATCCCGACTACTCGTATCGTCTTTGCTGTATCCCTCGTCTTTGACACTCGTTGCCACCACCTTCTTGTCTTTTACCAACTCCTTGCACCTGTTGTATAGGCCCTTGTCGTTATAGTAGTTCAAGACTGCCAACAGCTAGATTCTCTTTGTGCATGCACAGGAATATATGCAACAATATTCATTACTTGAGGACACATCAATGATTCAATTCAAGCTACATGGCATGATATGGATGATTCAGCTACATTCTGGGAAGATGTCATTCATTTCCTGGCTCTGGATATTTTGAGACAATATGAGCAATGGGCTTGTGTGCAAGCACAAAGTTTGGGGTCATCATTACCTCCTACTTACAAACTGATATTGTTTAACAGATCTTGAACAATATGACTCCCTTGCAAACATGCGGAAGCAGGTTACTGGCTACATCTTGGATGGACTCAGTAAGTTCTCCCTTTTGGTTGATCAATGATTTCCTAACCACTCCACAGAGCTGATAATCAGGGAAAAAAATTTCAATGAACTACGACAACTATGCAACCTCAATTGTCAAAACATATGGTGCCAAGCTCGTTGGGTGGCCAATTTTGATGACCTTCACCTGCTCCTCCAAGATCGATACAGTTGGAGACATGTGAAAGCTCCGTGACATTCTGTGCTCAGGAGTGTGCTTCTGGAAATGACTCACACAAGGGGAGCATGCAGACTTTGGTACCAACTTGGACATGTGCCACTCTGCAGGTGAACAGGTCAAAAAACCTTGCAAGAAGTGCTCAGACACAGGGAAATCCCACAAGCGCAAATCACCCACCAATATAACAGTGGATAGGGAGTGTCCTCAGAAGAGGAGAAGGAATGACGATGGGGCGGCAAGCATCCTGAAGAGTGTTGAGATCATAGGTGACACTGATGAGGAACCCAAGTAGCCTCCGACTCACATTGATAGTAGGCCAATCCACTGGCATCTAATCATTCTCAGTAACTCTACAAAGTATTCTATCTTTTTCGGAATACAAAGTACTCTGAATGGTGAAGGGACAGGGGAATGAACCTCAAGTAGGAATACTTACTTGAGTGATAGAGCAATGGTACAGAAGCCAAGAGTCTTGTTCAGAGAACAGTGAGATCAAAAGAGAGAATATAAATTCAATGTATATAAAATGTTTGTTTCTATGTATGATCTATCCTGAAAGATAGAAGTTCTATGGTATTCTAACCAATAGCATAAAGCACTAGAACAATGGTGTGCTATGATGTGAGAGTATAAACATATCGCATCATGCATTCACAAGATGAGTAGTGTCTCACGTGATAAGATATAATCTTATCTCACAGTTAGATGATTTATTTCTCATGTCATCTAATAATAGATATGACTTGACATGAGTCATGTCTTAGTCATCAGATCTTGAATATTGGTAATGATCCTGACTGACACATCAGTCAAGTTGTTATCCTAATGTCAGTCAGGTTGATTAGGATAAAGACTAATCATTAGTCAGTCATCAGTCGAGTGTCAGTCAGGTGTTAGTCAGTTTTTTGACTACCATGACTACCAATATTCTCAACACTCCTCCTCACTGCTCATGTTGGGAATGGTATGAGTGTGAGATGTTTTCTATCCTCTTGGAATTTGATCTTTCCAAGGTTCTTTGTGAAGATGTCTGCAAATTGTGTATTTGTGGTAACATAGAATAGTTCCACTTTGTTATGTTCAACAGCTTCACAAATGTAATGCTGAGGAATGTGAATGTATTTAGTTTGACCTTCTTGTGCTGGATTGGATGCCAAGAAGATAGCTCCTTGATTATTCACACACATAGGTATGTGATCCAGTGGTGTATGCAATTCTCTGAAGAGATTGCATATCCACTGTAATTGTTTAGCATATTCAGTCATTCCACAGTATTCTGCTTCTGTAGAAGAAAGTCTGACATGTTTTTGTTGTCTGGAAAGCCATGAGACTAGTTCATTTGCAAGAAATATTGCATATCCAATTGTAGAGCAAGATGTTTCCACATCGCCTGCCCAATCTGTATCAGAATAGGCAATTAAACCTGATTTATCTTCAGTGGTTTTATATTTGATATATAAGTTCTGAGAATGCAAAAGATATCACATGATCTGAACAGCTTTCTGCATATGTTCTTCTGATGGATTGGAAGAGAATTGTGACATTTTAATCACAGCATATGTGATGTCAGGTCTAGTTCCAAGCATGATGTAAAGCAAGGAACTGATTACAGATTGATAATGACTTCAAAGATTTGGATCTTCTTTTCCTTCATTTGGTCTCGGTATATATCTGGTAGGTAGAGGTACTGTAGTTTCTTTACAGTTCTCCTGACCAAAACACTTTACTACTTTAGCAGTGTATTTTGTTTGGTCAAGGATAAGGGACTTAGCTTTGTGATCCCTTGTTATTCTCA
>JBBPLZ010000420.1:0-10188 GCA_038090055.1 Hemileccinum hortonii | reverse complement strand
ATTGCGTTTGATATGCTTAAAAAACAATTTACCACAGCACCTCTCCTCGCTTTCCCAGATTCATCTAAAAATATGTGTGTTGAAACCGATGCAAGTGACATAGTCACCAGAGCTGTTTTATCAGTCCTGGGGGAGGATAAGTTATGGCGCCCCTGCACATTTCTTTCTCACTCGCTCTCTCCTGCGGAGAAGAACTATCCTCTATACAACAAAGAACTTTTAGCTATCATTTGCACTCTTGAAGAATGGCGCCATTATCTTATAGGAAAAGCTAACTTTGAAATCTGGACAGATCATAAAAACCTCGAATATTGGAAAAAGCCACAAACACTGTCTGGACGACAAGCTCACTGGCACAAGTTATTACAAGAATTCAACTATACGCTTATCTATAAACCTGGTTCCACCAACGGCCACACCGATGCCCTCTCCTGCCGCCCCAACCATGGTGATGTCATTGACAACCTCAACGAAAACATCACCATTTTCCCCTCCACCATCATCCGGGTCGCTAACTTAGCTATCCCCATTATGCTCACCTCCAAGGATGCACACATCCCTACCAAGGGCTCTGATGCTGTGGCCGGCTTCGACCTTTACTCCACAACTGATCTTGACATCCCCACCCACGACCAATCCCTTATCCCCACCCATGTCAAGATTCAACTCCTTATCGGCACGTACAAGAGAATTGTGCCCCATTCAGGCCTTGCCTTTAAACATAAAATCAATGTCATGGCTGGAGTCATTGATGTCGATTATAGGGGAGAAATAGGCGTAATTCTCTTTAACCATTCATCCTCTCCATTCCACATATCTAACAGTGATCATATTGCCCAACTAATTATTGAAAAAATAGAAAACCCCATATTAACAGAAACAAAGACTCTTGATGAGTCAGAACATAACGATAAAGGTTTTGACTCTATGGGAGTCCAAGCCATTTCTTCTACCACTCTTACTCCGAACTTTGATACTAAATTACGTTTTGAATCAGCCAAGATGGACATTGACACAATCAATGAATATGGGTACTATGCTGAGGAAAAGCTTTTTCAATCTTCTAACAGCATAGTTTTTGTGCCCCATTCACTTCACAACGAACTTATTTCCCTTTTCCATGATTCTCCAGTGTCCGGTCATCCTGGACACAACCATACCATCTTTTCTCTTAAAAAGTTCTATTGGTGGCCAGGAGCCGCTAAAGACATTGCCAACTATGTAGATCACTGCCAGGTGTGCTCCCTCATGAAGGGATCATCAAAGCCACCAGCAGGAAAACTTATGCCTCTTCCCATTCCTCTTCATCCTTGGGTGGACATATCTATCGATTTCATCACAGGTTTTCCCACCTCTAATGGGTATGACACTATTGGCATTGTTGTCAATCGCTTTTCAAAAGAAATCATCCTTTTTCCTTGTCTTAAAACCACGTCTTCTTCAAACTTAGCCATTTTATTGAGAGACCACGTATGGTGTTCTCACGGACTCCCCTCCTCCATAGTGTTAGACCAAGGACCTCAGTTCATCTCGGAGTTTACCAAGGAGTTGTGCAAGGTCTTGGGCATTTCCCAAAAACTCTCCACTGCCTACCATCCACAGACCGATGGCCAAACGGAACATATCAACCACGAGATTCTCACCTACCTTTGAGCCTATGTCGCAAAGAAGCAGGATTCGTGGGCATCCCATCTCAAAATGGCACAATTTGTCCACAACACCTCCCTCACCACCGCAACCGGCATTTCCCCCTTCTCTGTTACCTATAATTATCAACCCCATCTCGGGGTTGAACCTTCTTCCTCTACTGCCCCTGGGGGGTCGTTCACTAATGCTATGGGCAAGGACCATGACAAGATCTTTGCCATTTTGCAGAAAACCCGGGATCGGATGTCCCACGCACAAGAATCCAAACGTTCCACTTCTCCATCCTATTCTATCGGCGATCTCGTGTGGCTTTCCACTGAGCATCTCTCTCTCCCTTACCCTGTGTGTAAATTAACACAGAAGTTTATCAGCCCCTACCGTATCACTGCTCTCCTCCCTAATGCTGTCACCCTTCACCTTCCTTCCCACCATTAACATTTCCCATGTAAAACCATATAAAGCCCTGCTGGCTGGGCAACCCATATTTAAACCCGATGCCATCACCGTGACTGAAGATTGGCACGAAGAATACAAGATTGATTTTATAGCCGCCTCTCATCTTCACTGCGGAAAACTCCAATATCTCATCCACTGGAAGGGTTGGGACGAAGTTGACCGTACTTGGGAGCCAGCTGTTAACTTAACACACGCACAGGACGCCATCGCTGAATTCCATCAGTCTCACCCTAATGCCCCTCGACCCATCTGCTCTATCTTTGAGACCAATTTCCTCTCCTTATTCTGACCCTTTGGACCCTCCTATACCGAATTCACAGACTCGAGATTGGACCTCGAATCTAGTGAATGGGGGGTAATGTTATAGTTCGTGTCCAACCCGTACACTTTTTCACTTTTCTTTACCTTACACTTCACTCATATCCTATGATTCCTGAGCACCGTTTACCATTAGTTCTTTTTCCAAAGTCACATGACCAATGCACATGACCGTGGGAAATATCACCTGACCTGAGGCCCAGACCATGACATCATTATGATGTCATGCCTCATGGACAACTTCTTTCTCTCACATTCATGCTTCTTTTCTTCCATGACATTCTATCACATTCTATCATGTTCTATCTCTCATGCCTGCCCTCAAGTCATCCTTACCTATATAAACCCTACCTTACTCTCCATAATTTCTCCAGTCCTGTTCACTTGTATTCCTCCCTTCCTCTTAGGAACCTTGTACACTTGAATACCACTCTTCTTTACTCTACCAGCCTAGTCCTCTGCCAAGGGACAACTTATGTTGCATCTTGTCACTGTTATCTTGCCTATCCCGACTACCAACATCATATTTGCCATCTTCCTTGTCTTCAGCACTCGTCGTTGTTGTCTCTATGTTTTTTACCAACTCCTTGCACCTGTTGTTTAAGGCACTCATCACTTATAGTTGTTCAAGGCCGACAACACATAGCATGGATACAATGTCAAACCACATTGACATGCAAACAATCCATAGTCACCATCCTCCTGTGCATGGATGGAAAGGCCACAGACTTTGTGCATATCACCCTCCAAGACTATATGACCAAGGAGGACAACAAGATCACTGATGCAGAAAAGGCGAATGTTTGGCCCAAATGGTCAGCTCTCAAAAAGAAAGTAGAGAGCCACTTCCACATTGACATCGTCGCAGAGGAGTGTTATCGCAAATTGGTAATGCTCAAACAGGGTAACATGCCTATTGAAGCGTTTACCCAACAGTTTGAACTCCTCCACACCGATGTGGATCTTTCCAAAGACCAAGCATTATGTCTCTACAAGGAGGGCATAGATTATCAAATCTATGCCCAAATCTCTCTCTGTGACCTGCCAATCAATAACACCCTGACCAAATGGCAGGAAACAGCCATATTTATTGGCAAAATTTTCAACTAGATGCAACTGGAATGATCATATCTGACAAAGAACCAGTTCCAAACCTGCTTGAACAATGCTTCACTGAGACGGGCACACAACCAGGCCAAGGAGCCCCAATGGACATCCATGCCATCCAATCAAATATGGAGACATGTACCTGTTACAATTGCAATAAGGTAGGGCACCTCTCAAGAAATTGCAAAAAGCTTTGATGCCCCCGAGGACAATCACAGTTCAACCCTCTTATGGGAAGAACAACATATCCACCCCCTTGTACCCAAACCTGGGAGACCGCTGCTCCCTCTGCCAATGAACAAGGTTCTGGAAATCCTTCATGAATGACCGAAGAGGCGCAAGCCTACTACTTTGGCCTCTTTGAGGCACACATGCACCAGATGGCTGCTGATGGACTAAAAGATTTGGGAAAAGAGAAAGCCGAGTGAACCTGGGAGGTGTTCCCTCAGTTAAGGACTTATTGCACATACTTTCTTCTTCTTCTTCTATTTCTTCTTCCTTTAATACGTTCTCTGTTCTTGATGTTGAAGGGGAGATGGACAGCGATGTGGTTGACTCGCTGAACAATGTTCTTACATATGATTCACAGTCTGACAGAGTGTCTCACTTGAGTGCAGCACCAGACTCTAAACAAAGTGTGCTTAATTCTCTGATAAAAGAAAAAATATCCCTCTCTCCTATTTATAAATCCTCCTGTGCTTCGTTCTCACAGGTTGAACCATCTACCTCCCAAGGAGGAGAATTTGACATTCTCACTAACATTTCATTTCAGAAAAATAATGAATGGCACAAATGTGCTACCAAAGCATAACTCGATTCTGGAGCAGTTCAAACCTTTGTTGACAAAAAATAGGTAACAAATAACAGTATTTCTATGACTCTACTTTCTAATCCTATTGCCATCACCAATGCCAATGGTACTGTATCCAAACATGGACAAATCATGCATTACATCTCTATCATATTGACATACCAAGGACACTCCGAAGGAGTTGATGTACTAGTCGCAACCTTGGGAACTCATAATATTATTCTAGGTTTTGACTGGTTCCAACAACACAATCCTTTCATCAATTGGGAGGACAGACCATCATTTTCTCCCATTGCACTCAAAACTGTAGAGCTACTAATGCTCCACAGTTTATCAAAGATATCTGGAATGTCAACATTTGTTCTATCAAGGAGGGACTTGCTGACAAAGTTCCAAAACAATACCACACCTTCTTCAATGTATTTAGCAAGGAAGAATCAAAATGCATGCCTGTGCGCAAGCCCTGGGACAATGCCATTGATCTCAAACCTGACTTTGTTCCCAAAAAAGGATGAGTCATTCCACTCTCTGATGCAGAACTTGAAGAAGTCCATAACTTTATTTCTAGCAAACAAGAAAAGGGCTATATTTGGCCCTTTAAATTCCCTCAAACCGTGTCTGTCTTCTTCATCCCAAAAAAGACCGGAGAAAAATGACTCGTCATGGACTACCACTATTTAAGTGAAGGAACTGTAAAAAATTCTTATCCCCTTCCACTAATCTCATCTCTAGTTGACCACCTCAAAGGTGCTGACAAGTTTACATGCCTCAATCTGCGATGGGGATATAATAATGTTCATATCAAAGAAGATGATGAATGGAAAGCAGCTGTTATGATTCCTTATGCTTTGTCATTGTCTATGCACTTTTTCTACTTATCCTTTTCTCTGATGATGGTAGATACTCCATGGTAACCTACAGGTTCACCTTTCTCGCACTACCATCGTACACATTGGTTTCTTTTGCCTCATGATGAACAACACTCCACAGTAACCCCATCAGGTTCACCTTTCTCGTGCTATCACTGCTTGTACCATTGTTTCAGGTCCTGACTCACATTGAGTCATACCTAATCGCGCATGACTCACATTGAGTCATACCTAATCGCGCATGACTCACATTGAGTCATACCTAATCGCGCATGACTCACATTGAGTCATACCTAATCGTGCATGACTCATCTTGACTCATACTCTTTGCTTGGCATTACTAATTCTCTTGGCACTTACCAAGCATGCCCTTTACCCTGATTACATAGCTTGGTCCATGCACACTCCCCTTAGGTATATAAACCTCTGTGTCACGTACTTGTCCCTTAGCTTAGTTCTCCTTGGGAATATACCCTTAGTCCCTTGCTCTTGATCCTCTCAACATGTTGACTCTCATCTTCACAATAACATCCTTGTCCTCCATATTAATTGGACCCTCTTTGAACCTCTCATTCTTGTCGCTAGGTAACCCTCTACCCAGGACTCATTCTTCGACACTTGATTGCTGAACACCCCGTCGGCATAGTCCTGACACTCCTCACATCAGCCCTTAGCCAACTAGAGGTTATCCAAGGCTACGATCACTCCTATCCAGACCAAGCGTAACAAAAGAACTAAGATTCTTCTCTCACAGCTACTACCATGTAAGCCATATCACTGAACCACTCTGTCTCACAACTACTATCGAGATCCTTGTTGGACCACCACACGGCGTCCACCACTGGTTATTGCCCACAACTCCACTGACGAAGATCAGGACACAGCTCCATCTCTTTGAACTTCTATGATGTCTTTCAGATGAAACCCTTTGCTACCACCCCCACCTCCACCCGTGACATCTTCGACCACCATGTTGTTGGCAAAACCAGTTGAGCTCAAGCTCAACTCCCCTTCCGAATATGATGGCTCCTTCGCCAAGTACCAGGCATGGTTTAACTCCTGCCTCTTTTACCTTTCAACCAACACTGATGTGTACAACACCAAGGCAAAGAAAATTGTGTTTATCCTCTTGTTCATGACAAAGGGATCCGCCCACACCTAGGCAACCACCTTCTGCACCGCTGGTATTAACCCCACCTCCGGCACCATATCCATGGGCACTTGGGCTGAATTTGTCAACAAGATCAACAAGGCCTTCCAATACCACAACATCATTGGACAATCCATTGCCTGGATGTCCACCACCCACATGACCGCTTCAAAGGGGGTATACAAACCCTCCCTCTCCTTGTACACCTCCCAGTTCCAGAACCACGCCACTATCACCAGAGTCACAGACTCCAATGTTCTTATTGGCTACTACTCTGCCTGTATCCCCGCCTCCGTCATATCTCGCATCATGATGATGGAGACCATCCCCACCAAAATCAAAGATTGGTACAAGAATGCAATGACCTTCCATACCATGTGGGAACAAGCTCAGGAAATCAAGGTGTGAAACACCAAACCTGCCGCCCCCTCGAAAACCTTCCACCTCCCTCATGCTGTTGACCCTGACATCATCTCCACTCGTCCCCCGAAACTCACGGATGCCCTCCACTCCGAATGTACTTGCAAGGGCCTCTGCTTCTGATGCCAAAAACCCAGGCACACCTCCACGAACTGCAAGGCCAAGTTTGCCACCTCATCTGCACCTTCTGGAGAAAAGAAGTCAAAAGATGGTGATATAGCTGTAGCAAAGAAAGATGAAGAAGAGACAGCTCTGCCAGACTTGGTGGAATGTGATGATGAAGATGCACCTGAGATGGTCGCTTACATCAAGGGTTTTTGAAAGGGGAGTTTTGATCGATGCGATCCTCCCCCATTGTATCTAAAGCCGCGCATGTAACTTCCATAGAACAATAGATCTCTGAGTATCCCCGTTCAGCTCATTGTTCCTTCACACTCACTCAAAAATGTCGAAACCACCGCTCTCATAGATTCTGGAGCAACAATCAATTGTCTTGACTGGCAATTCACACAAAAGCATCAGATTCCCTTTCACAAACTGGAGAAACCATTGATGAAACCCTGAATAAGAAAGGCACCATCTGATACACCGCCAATCTGTTCATTTCCGTCAATGATGTCACCCACAAAGTTCCCTTCCATGTCATGGGATGTGGAGAAGAACATATTATCCTCGGCTTTCCTTGGCTGACTGCAGTAAACCCCACCATCAACTGGGAAAAGAACACCCTCCAGGTTGACGAGTCTACCGACCAGTCAAAATCCCTCTTCAAAAAATCCTCCACCAACTCCCAGACCCATGATGCATTCCTCACACACCTTCATTACCGTGAATCCTCCTCCACTACCTGCCATCACAAAATCCACTGCGACTGGGATAAGAACCTCTATGATTACCTCGACTATGAAAATCCTGAATATGTCCAAGCAGAAGACTTCACTAACGCCACTGTCTTTGCCTACACGTGTGATCACTACATCTGTGGCGATCACCGGATTGTCATCAATCCCACTCAGGTCAAAGCCTACACCACCACAACAGATCTTGCGATCAAACAACTTGCCAACAAGAAAAAGGTAGTCCTCCCTCCCAAATATGCCGCCTTTTCCAAAGTCTTCTCCAAAATTGCCACCAGTGAACTTCCACCCTCTTACCCCTACAACCATGCCATTAACCTAAAGGACTCCTTCACCCCAAAGATTGGCAAGATCTATCCCCTTTCCCCTGATGAAAAGAAAGCCACCAAGAACTTCCTCAATGAAAACCTCAAAACCGGAAAGATCTGCCCCTTGAATTTCCCCCAAGCATCACCCTTGTTCTTCGTCAAAAAGAAGAATGGCAAGCTCTGCCCCTGCCAAGACTACTGTTACTTGAACAAACACACCATTCGGGATGCCTACCCACTCCCCTTGATCACTGACCTTATAGATAAACTCAAAGAGGCTCAGGTATACATCAAATTTGACGTTCGTTAGGGGTACAACAATGTCCAAATTAAAGACAGTGATCAATGGAAAGCCACGTTCATTACTCACAAAGGCCTTTTTGAACCTACAGTTATGTTTTTCGGCATGACTAACTCCCCCACCACGTTCCAAAAATTCATGAATGACTCTTTCCATGACATGATTGCGGAAGGATGGCTTATCATCTATATGGATGACCTACTGATCTTTTCCCCCAATCAGAAGACTCACAAGGAGCACACCAAACACATCCTACAACAAATGGAGGAACTTGACCTCCATCTCAAACTCAAGAAGTGCATATTTGACACCAAGGAAGTCAAGTACCTCGGCATGATCATAAAACCAGGCCAACTTGCTATGGACCCGGTCAAACTTGATGGTATTGCCAAATGGCCAGTACCCACTAACCTCAAGGGTGTTCGCTCCTTTTTGGGCTTCGTCAATTTCTACTGTCGTTTCATCCCTGACTACTCCATAGTTGCATGCCCCTTTATCAACCTCACCAAGAAAAAACAACCTTGGGTCTGGACCACTGCCCAACAGCAATCCTTCGACCACCTCAAGGAGCTTTTCCAATCTCATCCTGTCCTTCAGCTCCCTGACCTCTCCAAACCGTTCGCTATCACCATTGACACCTCCAAGTAGGCCACCGGTGGTATTCTCCTCCAGACCGATGCCAATGGAGATTGGCATCCCTGTTTCTACAACTCTGCTTCACTATCTCCTGTGGAACGGAACTATGATATCCACGATCACGAACTCCTCACAATCCTCCATGCCCTCAAAATATGGTGCCACTATCTCCATGGCTCCACATTCCCTGTCCAGGTTTTCACCAACCACAAGAACCTGACCTATTTCTGTCAGGCCCAAGAACTCAACTGCCACCAAGCCCGGTGGCTCCTAGATCTCACCGATTTTGATCTCAAGATCATCCACATTCCCGGCAAACTCCTTGCCAGCCCTGATGCCCTCTCATGCCCCCCAGATTTGATCCCCAACTCTGACACTGACAATTCCAATATTGTCATCCTCCCCAACTCTATGTTTGTCAACCTCATCGACACTACCCTCCACAAAAAACTCATCACCTCCTCTACCTCCGACCTCCTTGTCCTTAACGCCGTTCAAACCACAGTCAGCAAGAAACTCCAAATCTCCCCCTTCCATACCAATCTCAAGGATTGGTCATATTCTGACAGCCTTCTTTCCTTTAAAGGCCATACCTATGTTCCTCCCAATGGGACTTTACGCTGTGATGTGATGGCCGGGTGCCATAACCATGAAACGGCAGGCCACCCCAGGTTCCTGAAAAGGCATCAACTTGTCTTCACCCAGTATTGGTGGCCTGGCCTTCCCCAGTTTGTCTGCCAATATGTTGCTGGCTGTGCCATCTGCCAGCAAAGAAAAGTTAACACACACTCCACGGTTCCCCCTCTTGTCTCTATCTGCTCATCCTGCACATGCCCCTTTCAACAGGTCTCTTGTGACCTGATCACCGGTCTTCTGGCTTCGATTCGCTTTTGGTCGTGGTCGACCATGGGTTTATAAAGGGGGTAATTCTTTGCCCCACTACGTCTACAGTAACTGCCAAAGGAATAGCACAGCTTTTCTTTGACAAGGTCTTCACCTGGTTTGGCCTCTATGAGAAGATTATTTCTGATTGCAGCCCGCAATTTGTATCCACCTTTGCCAAAGAACTCAGATGCCTCCTTTCATACGACCTCGCCCTCTCCACTACGTACCACCCTCAAACAGATGGAGAGATAGAACAGGTCAATCAGGAGGTTGAAACGTATCTTCAGATCTTCTGTGGTAACGAACCCTTGTCTTGGTCTGCTAAGATCTCCTTGGCAAAATTCACACACAACCACCGCCCCCACTCTGTCACAGGGCAATCGTCCTTCTTCCTCATGATGTGCTTCAAACTCCAAGCCCTTC
>JBBPLZ010000419.1:0-11696 GCA_038090055.1 Hemileccinum hortonii | reverse complement strand
TGTCTGGGCCTGAAAAAGTTTAATGTGAGAATCAGCGAACGCTATACAACCGACAAACTGAAGTTCACACTCAACAATGGATGTGATGAATGTACAATGCTTCGGACAACCAACCGATAAAGTTCTCAGGAGTTTCGAATAATGACGCATGGTCACGGGATAATACAACGGGTCATAGTATAATGGATAACCGATAGGGTCATGCGACCCTTCCAAGGGGCACCATGCCTCCTCGAGAACGCGAGAAACAACACAAGGTTGTTTGTCAATAAACCTAGTAGAAACTCCATATTACGCAGAACAAACTTAACTCACATCCAAACAACCGGAGCCCCTTTCTCCTCAAAAGCTTATAAGTTGACAAAATTTCGCGGTCAAAACTGTCATCCGTAAATGTGGAAAATTAACTCACTTTCCGAAACTAACAACTCTTCCCTCAAAAGCTTGCAAAGCTGATGGAATAAAACTCAGTGTCAACCTAAATGCTTGTCATGCGACGGAAGTGGGTTGGACGTGCACAACACAAGTCGCGAATTGTATAATCAAACGAAGACAAAAAATATAGGCAAAGAGTTCCCACAGATTCTGCTACAGGGACTGGTACGTTTCTGTCCGACAAAACCCTCCTCTCCACTACCGTGGGAGAGTCGGGGACGGTGTACTACTGTAGTAGTGTGCATACGCACGAATGAAGCAGATGGCTATGCATTACCAGTAGCGAGCCCATGGTCAGTACAATAAACGCTAAGTCGTCTTTGCAAGGTTGTCTATACACTCTCTGATTAGTCGCATTGATTCACCCTTGTCATACTGCACAATCGCACAGTCAACGTGCGGGCACTTGGCCTCCCAGCATGCCTTGGCTTCTGACCACTCCGTCAATCCGACATCCAAGACCGTGTCCCCCAGTGGTCTCGCATCCATCTCCATTACGATCCTCTGTTTGAGCTCCCGCCAAGCATGATGATCCGTCTCTCGCCTGCATCTTGAGCACTGGGTCACAGGACCAGCATTGACAAACGGATGCTCGTCAAGTTTCCTGCGCAAGTCATCTCTTCTCGACCGATGCAATTTCAAGAGAGCGAGCGCAGAGCGCACGTCTACCTTTGAGAGCATTTCCCAGTTCTCGTCTTGCCATAGGTTCATCGCAAGCGTCCGCTGAGAGGCTACTTTGGCCTCCTCTGCCCATCCACAGCGGGATGCGGCGGCGTACAGTCGCAGAGGCTGGTCCGCGAGTGGGGGCGTGAGCACAGCGATGCGTACGAGCGACGTGGGGCCCGGCATGTCATACTTCTCCGAGGCAAATAGGAGGGCGGTAACATGGTGGTATTCTCGTCCGCTGGCGCCGCTGGGCGGTCTTCAGATGGGGATGCCATGAAGCTCAGAGGTTATATCCAAGAATCGTAGTAAATGATAAGAGCCTCAGCGCATGAGCAAATCGTCACCAACTTTTCGACCCTAGAAGGAGATGAGTAACAGTCTTGGACTAGAGACGACTGTTGTAAATGAAGATGAGGTGGTGTGTTGCGGCGACTCGGACACAGCAAGCCTCTCTCCCAAGCGAGACTTCCACGATGTCATCCAAGTCCAAACCACTTCCGCTCACCGACACTCTTCGTGACCTTGCTCTTCTGCGTGCATCTGGTGTAGACTTTTCAAGTATCCTTACTCAGGAACCTTCAACCAGTGCTAATATCGACGAGTCTCCCGAACTATCGAAGTCGACAGAGAGGTCATACAAGTTCGTTGGCGAGACTCGAGGAGCTCTGAAGGTTTACAACAGCGGGGAATTGCAAAGGAAGCGCGCCGAGATACAAAAGGTTCAAGGTGAACTTGACGAGGTGTTGAAAGTTCTCTCAGGCTCGTAGGGCACGTGTCCACAGATGTGATTTTCGCAGGATAACGAAGAAAAAGAGAAAATAACAGGCTACGTGCGATTGGAATGATTTATGAGTAGTTGGGACGGTTCATGCTGTCTGATCAGCAGATCCACTTTGGCTCGCAACCCGTTCTTTCAGAACCCAGTGCATTGGGCGGGAAACCTAGTTGCAGCTGTATACATCGGAACAACCATATCCTAGAGTTTGATATATCTGGTTCTAGATCTATTCGTCCCTCGACTTTCTACGCATATTCACTTTGCAGGTCCCGAGTCTCGGAATGGAGCCTAGAACAGCAACGGCCTCGACTGCCCGCTAAAATAGCTCGGACCGCAAACACGAGGCCGGAGATAGATCATATCAATACCCTAGTGGGCATTTATATCGCAGGTGCTTGCCAATTCTAGAAGGGCTGTCAGACTCGTGAATGCAACGAGATCTCCACGAAATGGTCTCAACAACCCTTCATCGCTGTCTTCCAGCTTCCTGCACCGTGGCCAAAAGTGAGCACTCCCTGTTCCGCAGTCCCAGAAACTGACCATAGCAGTCCCTCTGTATACACCGGCGATCGAATTGGATGATGATCAACCTATCTACGAGGTGGGTGCGAGAAGCCACGTGAGGTCCGGGCTAACACGTTTTTGAAGTACACGACTGGAGTCAATTTGTAACATCAATCCTGTTGAGATACGCACCATTATCGGGTTTTGTATCACGGTGCAAGATCTGTGGACGTCTTTCCTTAGGGTCTAGATCGGGACGCTGATTTGGTGGGTGATGCAAGGCGAGTAATATCTGCTTGAAGTAGTTCCATGTGGCGTCTTCTGAGACGGGTCTGTTGTGTTTTGGAGCTTATTTGATGACGCCGGAGAGGTCGCCGCCGCCATGATAATATACAGCAAGTAGAGCAGAGTCAACCTGCTTTCACGATGTGATCACGAATGGCACCAGGAAATGTCGAGTTGCTTGGTGTATTCATTCACCCAATGGCAGGGGTCATGGGCTGATGAGTGTTATCGCCCACAGCAGAGTACGCCAACACCTTCAAGAATGATGATAAGGGTAGAAATAAGATCGGCAATGGCATTGATGACGAGCAAGCCATTCAAGTTCACTCTTACCATTCAGACATTCGGAAGCGGGCAGCCCGCCTTTGTTTGTACACTTGCTCTATTGTCTTGGAATCCAGGACACTGTTGTGGCATGTAAGAATAAGGGACTCGTAAAAGACATGATGTCTAAAGTTGAGCTTCCTGTGGGAATTAAAGAAAACAACGTCTCTGCATAGTCTACAGGTGGTTTTTTTTTTTGACGAAGACTCGAGATGATCAACAAAGGGTACTTCACAATGGACGAGTCTGTCCATAATTAGTTGTTCACCCAGGAAACAGGCTGATCAAACCACTCACAGCCGCGTTCAGCCACTGTTGTACCTTCTCCCTACTATCTTCTTGAGAACGTAGTTCTTCCTCCTTGTTCCGCTTCTCCCATTCTGCAACCATCATTTGAGGCGTAATGCCCTTCAGAAACATCGACAGGTAAAGGAGAGTATCCATGGCTTGCAATAGTTCTGGCGACGCATCTGATGAGAATGTTTTTCCCCGTTTCTGTTTGCCCTTCCGAGGTACCCAATCGGGGTCCTTTGGATCATCTGGCTCAACTTCAGATTGGTCGTCTTCGGGGGCGAAGGGATCTGGCTTTTCGGCCAGGACTTTCTTAAATTCACCCTCAAATCGATCCTTTAGCATGTTCTCCAGACCATCGCGCACCCAGTGCCGGACAACGGCAGCCCCATACACGTAGTCCAGCAGGATGCTGGGCGGGGGGCGTGCGTCATCACGGGACCAATCAACATGAACGTCTCGTGGCAGCACAGAATCTAGTCCCGTAGGTGGTTTCATATGCTGTAGCGTCACCCGGTTGTGTGGAACAGGACCTTGCTCAACCCGCGGAACATCAGTGGGTACCATCGCAAAGTTGGGAGTCTGGACACGGCGCACGTCAGAGACAAGTATGGAGAAGACATGCGTATCCAATTCTAGGCGTACCTTGAGGAATACAATTGCAGCTTGGCTAAACATTGTATGTAGGCCACTCCATAGAAGCATTCCATTCTCGAGGCAGTTGATATCAACACCGTCTTCAAGAGAGAATGGCAGTTGTTCGTATAAACTGGACCGGTCACGAACAATATGAGTAATGTACTAAGGAAAAGGTAAGCATCGCCGACGCCGAGATTAGATCAACATACCCTGCTGCCTTTGCTGTGAGGTATAATGTGCACCGCATGGCAATAGTTACTTTCTTGCATTGTGAAAACGCAACTGACATCGCGTCTGCAGATATCATCGCAGAAGTCAGAGCGTCGTGTGGTAACTTCAGTTGAGGTGCATTTGTCATTAAATACCTGGAAGTCAACGAGATGGTACATGTCTATCTCGAGGGACCGTCAGAAGATATTGATAGAGTGGGAAGCACAAGCTTACCGTCGGGGGCGTAGTAATATGTATCCGCAAGGTTGTCAAAAGAGACATTCTCATAGCCAACTATCTCGCCTCCTGGAGTAGCAGAGAAGTGGCCCTTGGCGCCACAAACAGTAAATGTGGCAAAACGAAGCCATTTGAGCGGGCGTAGGGTAAGTCTATTGATATCTTCATGCGGGATGGAGAGAGCGTGAATCCATTTTGCGGCGGATGCAGCTTGATTGAACACTGGCAGGTAGACGTGAACAATAGCCATGATCAAAGTCGTAGCGTAGCAAGAGCCCCTAATTATGTAAGTACAATTTCGGCAACGTACTTGCAAAAACATAACATGGCCAAACACGGCCTGTCGCCGCCGGCTAACCTAAATAGGATGATATGACATAATACACCGCTGTGCCTCAGCGAGAGAGCACTGCGACGAGTCGCCGTGACATAGTGTTATATTTTGTCGTACGTTGTCTTGCGCCAGACTGTACTTGCACTAATATGGTTGTACAGTAGATGATATCCGGGGTGTATCGCAGTACAACTGCATGGAGTCCATTCAAAAGTGCACCATATCCGTAGTCCCCATAGAGATCCTCTTCCTCCAACTCCCGGCCGTCATTATCATGTTCTCCAAGCGCGTCCTCCTCCTCTGACTCGTCCATGTTCTCATCACTATCGCTTCCCTCATCTTTTCCCACCATCAAGGATTTCCACTCTATCTCTTCGTCATCCACCCATTCCTCCTCCGAGTCCGCCTCAGACATGCTCTCGTTTGAGTTATCTTCACCATCAACACCCTCATCCTGAGCTTCATTCATCTTCTCGTTACAGTCCTCTTCCAAAACCGAGTCCCAATCACGGGTTGCTCTGTGTCCGACCCCCCCGCCTCGAAACCGCATAAAGATGTCACGGTCGACAAACCTGAGTAATCGAAGTGAGCCACGTATTATGGTTAGCATAGGTAGGAAGATGTACACGTACATGTTAACAAAATAATAGCTCCAATCATGGTACCCATTTGGTGCGCCATCCAGCTTCCGACGAGCTTTTGAGGGGCGCGCAGCCTGTATGGGTGCAAACGAATGACTGGAGCAGCGAAGTGGTTTTTTTCATAGTACAAAACACCCGACTCATCTGGCCATTCAAGTTTGGCTGTTCGCTTGGCATGTATCCCAGCCCTCCCTCAAGGCCTCGCAGCTCACTTTGCTTCGGCATGTGAAGCATGATACGCATAGACCATAGCCTGCTCGATGCCGGGGGTCGCCGTGTCCGGCGTGAATACGACTGAATCGGGAGACAGGCAAGTACAAGTGCGACCAGTCAAGCAAAAGAATGAGTTCGATGGACGGACGAGTTGTTACTCGTGGTCGACGTTCTCGAACGGGACTATTTCTCCGACCACCCTTGGCACTACTTTCCTTGGACCATAGAGGTAGGATTTTCGTTAATAGGTAAGTATCCTCTATGGTCTAACAAGCCTCTAGCATCTATCGTGCCATCGCAACAAGACCAGGAGGCCTCCTGAGAGGATATTTGTGAGCCTCTCGAGGCGTCTGATGAGATCCTCAAAGTTCTTGGTAAGTCCCTGTGAGATTCATTCGAGCCACAGGAGGCTCTCTAAATTTCACGCGATACTTATGTTTGAAACTGAGTGTATGTACTATGTTTTTTTCGTTTCTTTTTTTGTCACATGCGACAACGACAACGACAAACGGCAACGACAAACGGCAACGATGGCGGCAACGATGATGGCTTGCAAGTCCTGTCACATGGCTACTGTTCTAACGGCGATGCACTGACGCTACCAGGCCATGGTGATGCGACACCGTCACCACACAGCTGCACTCATACATGCATCCCGACGACAACGACAACGACAACAATAAACGGCAACGACAGCGACAACGACTCGGATGATGGTTTGCAGGTCATGTCACATGGCTACCGTTCTAACGGCGGCGACGCACCGACACACTCCTGCTACCAGGCCATGGCGATGCGACGCCATCACCACACAGCTGCAACCCTACAACGACAACGGCGTTCGACGCACACTGACGACCTGCAGGGGCGATGCTACTTCATTCATGAACATGACACTGCCGCAATTGACGACCGGGGTATGTCAATCAACCATCTTGCTCCTCGAAACATAAATCATTTGACAATCTAAAACACTAGCCAGAAAATGAATCTGATCCTGCAAGAAGTGTCATGAGGAGAAGGAGGATCATCTGGAAGGGAAAAGGCTGGAATTGTTCGGAGGTGAGAGTTTGCTTGCACGGCATGTTTGATTGACACATTGATTTCGAATTGCAGGCCTGGGAGCTGGTGGTCTTGAGACCCAATGGGCGACTTAATTCTCGCCCAGTGCTGCGCGAACCTACAAGTAGGATCAGGTTCGCGTGCCCTCCCAGACTCGTGTGTGTGTTCTGCGGACGCAATCATCCTGAGACAATTGTTTACAATCAATGCACTAATCTATCCCTACAGTACGCAATTGATACCCTAGAAAACAAGAAGCCACAACCACTTCTCTCTTTGGACGATAAGAAACTGAAACCACTATCCCCCATGCCAGTGCCGAAGATGTGCTGCCTAAGGTGCATCCTCGCCCATTTTGCAATGATGACGACCCGACCTCACCATGCAGACACAAACGAAAACGCACGGTGCGTTCGCGTTCGCGTCTGCACGGACGATGATGACGACCTCATCCCCAGTGACCCACGACCTCAACTCCACCACCTTGTCCTCCCCACCACCTCAACCACAACGCGTCATGATGACGATGCAAACAAAAACGATGATGGTCGTCGTTCGACCCTCCCGACCACGACGCGGCACGAACAGGAACACATGCAAATGCGAACGAACTGTTCGTGTTCGTGTTCGTTCATGTTCGCGTTGTCACCTCCCAATACCCTCTCCCTTGTGTTCCCCACCCAACCCTGAACAGGAACGAATGCAAACACAAACACTACTGTTCGTGCTCGTGTTCGTTCACGTTCACGTTTAGCACGTCGAAACACCCCTGTACCCGGGGGTAAGCCCGTCGAAAACCCGTACCTGCACCAACGTGTACGGGTTTTTGCCAAGTACGGGTGCAGGTATGCCCTTGGATACCCAGGGGTACCTATACTCATGGTGTGGGTACGGGTTTTCGCCGGGTACAGATGCGGGTACACCCCCAGGTATCCAGGGGTATACCTGTGCCATTGCCTAACATTGGGCGCACAATGAGTGTGTTTTGCAAGATGGGCGTAGGTACTACCAGCAGTCTGTAGCTATTCTACCGTGACTTGAGATTACAGCACAAATGATGTAAAAAATCCGTTTTTTTAAAAAACACCCCCCAAACCCAAAAAAAAACTTGTTCATTCCCAAAAAAATCTTTGCTCACCAAAATAAAAATTGTTCTCCACAAAAATAAAAAAACATATTTTTTTGGTGGTTGGAGCATCATACCCCAGACTCACTCCTGCCATATATTCCACATGGGCTTTGGTTGCCTGACAGTATGCACTGTATCACATTGCCTGCAATAGATGCAGGACTCCTCCTGGATCTGCAATTCCATGTTGACACACAGCAATGATGATACACTGACTGGTAAATGACTCAGAGTTGACATGATTACAGTGGATACTAGTAACCCATAGAAAGGTAAACATGGAGTGGTTTTGTACCATGTATTTTTCATGTACTTTTCATGTACTTTTATCTTGGTATCAACACCAATATGCCTGCCCCAAACCAATTGAGTGTGATTATTGTTTACTTCCTTGTTTGCCTTTGGGCTTGCCAGCTGATTCTTGTCCCAATGCAACACCACCTTTGCCTTTGCTGTGTTGAGAATACTAGTTGTGATCTAATTGCTATCTAGTATTAGCCTTAGACTAATGCATTAGCAAATACCTTCACTGAGTTCTAAAGGTGTTATCTAATCCTGATGACTTAAGATGTGACTCATGTCAAGTCATATCTATTATTAGATGACATGTGAAATAGATCATCTAATCATGAGATAAAATTGCATCTTATCATGCAAGACACTACTCATCTTGTAAATGCATGATGTGATATGTTGATACTCTCACATCATAGCACACCTTTATTCTAGTGCTTTATGCTATTGGTTAGAATACCATAGAACTTCTATTTTTTAAGATAGATTGTACATAGAAACAAACATCTTGTACAGGTATATAAGATGGCCTTACAGTGCATCTTATCTACATTGAATTTATATCCTCTCTTTTGATCTTACTGTTCTCTGGACAAGACTCTTGGCTACTGTACCATCGCTCTATCACTCAAGTAAGTATTCCTACTTGAGGTTCATTCCCCTGTCCCTTCACTATTTGGAGTATCTTGTATTTCAAAAGGTTATGAGCTCTGCTTAGACAAGCAGAGTCTGTCTTTGATATCATGATGCCTTCCACCATCTCGTGTAATAAGCAGTGGTATATGCCTATGATCCAGACTGTACAGATTGTCTTTCTGTACATCTATCAATGCCTATATATAGGCAGATATACTATTGAAACTGATAGTATAGTCCTCCTCCATTTTCCAGGAGGACTAATGATTCTTCTCTGTTTTCTGAAGACATTTGTTATGTTCTTTGAGATCAGAACACAAACTGATTATTATCATCTTATGCTTACACTTAGGAACTACAAACTCCCAAGTGTAAGTAGACAATCATCCAATCTTCCTTCTACATATATCCTTGAATACAAGGAGAGATCCTATCTGGAATTGTTGTCCCACTCCATATCCTGACAACGTCAAAGAACTCTTGATCATTTCAATGGAACATTGCCCAGTTAGGGACACACATATTGTCCCACCTGGAGTCCCTTTTGAAGTTCCTTGCCTGCTTTGCAATGGAGCTATTGAACAAAATGAGATCCACCATCATGGTGAGAGGGATGTCATTAGACAATCATCTAACGATATAATTCATCATCAGAATCATTCCTTTATCATCACCAGAGTTCACAGAGACAAAGCACATAGTTGTGCTGCCTTGTGCCAATCTCACACTAATCATATAGTCAATCACTGAAATAACTCAAATCAGTCATCTGATTCATCTTATCATTCTGTTCCCACCAGTTTGCCTAATAACCCATATGGACTGAGATAAGCTCCACATCATTCTTCTTCTTCTCCATTGCCAACACAACCTCCACCTTTCATTGATTCTCTCATCACCCAACTCAAAAATGTCACAATTGCCCAATCTTGTCTACCTGATTCCCATCAGTGCAATCCTTCCTCTGATTTTGGAGAGGGTCTACCACATGGCCTCACCAGACCCGGAAATTCCATCATCTCCTCCAGTAAACCCCTTCTGGCCTCTGATTCTTCCTCAACTCTTTTCTTCTCCTCTAGCAGGGGAGGAAATGCAGCTCTTCCAATGGGACATACCAGTCAGCATGTCTCCCCTCTTCGACCAACCCCTGGAACAAGGACCACTTCCTCCGTTTCCAACCAATGAAGAGATCAATCTTCTGTACTGGTACTTTGCTGCAGGAGAGGGAGGTGTGGATTATGAGTTTGTCCACCATATCCTAAAAGAGCACAAGAAGGGTTTGCTCCTCAGGAATCTACTGATGTTGCATCAGGAAACCCAGCAAGATCACTGGAGATACAACACACTAGTGGACACCAGGTTTCTAGTTCATCATCAATGTGATGAGATTGTCAACATCAGGCTTTATTGGCTCCTATTCCAGACTCTGTACCAACTCCCCCTCTTTCATCTAATGTTCAATTGAACTGAAGCAGTCAAAATCCATCCAGGGATTCAAGAGGACCAGGTACTCCACCCTTGATATCAACCCCATCAACCAATGATTGCACTTCCATTGATCCTCAGTCATTCTCCACATCAAACCTTCCCTTTTTCTCTTCATTTGATGGGAACAAATGCTAAATATCCGGATTTGAATAAGAAAGAGGTGATAGAGTATCAATGGATGCAAAGTTCTTTCCATTCTGTCAATGGTCTTGCCTACTTTGATGAGACATTTGTGCAAATGTATGAAGCTGCAGGATGGGCATTTCCAGTTGACACATATAAGGATACAGTCAAACTGAGGGTACATGGTCAGGGATTCAAGATTTTTAGGCACAACATCTTTCCTCCATCATATCCTAATGTCCTCATTGTCAAGTTGCATATTCTGAATCACAAGATCCTGGAACATGATTGGGTTTGGTGTCCTATGAAAAACACAAATGTGAAGAGGAACACCAATTGGACTCTGGAGAAGCACAACTGTTTCTATGGTATGGACATGATTTTGTGGAACTTTTACTTTGATCATTATTATTGCTGTTTACTTATACTTAGTCCCATTCAAAAGGAAATTTACTATAGAACATGATCCTTGTTGAGCTTGGTTAAACCAGGTTCAATTGATGAGCAGCTCATTTTCAATGTCCTATCAGGATGCATGGCAGAAGTTAACCAAAAATGAACAAGAGCTGCTGTGTCAGAAGGAGAACGAAAACACAGACTATGCAATTCTACTTAGTTCTTCTTACTTTTCTTCTCTCCTTTCTCATTCTGTTCCTCTTACTTGGATTGTAGAAACAAAATATGAAACTGTATACCAAAAGGATTTGGATAAAAAGGAACAATACAAATCATTCTTAAACCTTAATGTTTATGCAGATAGTGTAGAGGAGATTGTACTGCCATACATCTCTCACAGACACAAATGAATCCTTATCACACAGGATCATACTATACCAAATCCACATTACTTTCCCACATTTGATTTTGATTGTTTCATTTTGCTTATTCTTGATCCCTTACAATACAAACTGTCATTACCTGATGATGAGACTTTTACCAAAGAGGAACAGTACCTCTATTGGAAGATCAAGATGGAAAGATCTCAGATCTTACCAAAATGGCAACAGAGATTTTGCATATGGCAGTGGAACAAACACATCAATTACCAATGTTTTTCTGGATATGAATACATTCCTCCTTTTTCCCTTATCACTCATCCCTATAATGATCTTATCATTAATGATGGTTTTTCTGTTACGATTGCTCCTCATATCACACTCTTTACCAGATGGAGATAGACTCCACTGACACATGTACGACCTGGACTTTAACTTTCATTCTCAGAAGTCACGTGATCAGCAGCACGTGACCGTGAGACATATCACATGACTAGGTCTAGGCCCGGTGATGTCATGCCTCATGTCTTATCTCTTATCTTCTTATCTGCTCACCCTTATCTTTTCTCTCACGTCAACTAAGGTTCGCTCTCACACTCTGCTTCTTATCTCACGCCTGCCCTAGAGTGTA
>JBBPLZ010000418.1:0-11712 GCA_038090055.1 Hemileccinum hortonii | reverse complement strand
CTCATCTTACAGATGCATTGGCTCAGGCAGATGAAATAGAATTTATCCTGATTTGCAAAGTAGTAGGCAATAAAAGGTTGAGAAGGGAGTGGGAAGGATCATCAACAAGATCATCAGGTGCAAAGACGGCTTGTTGTGGTTGATAGTTGTATTTCATACTAGTGCCTATGTTTCCAAGATCGGAATCAAGGTTCTTGTTACGATTCCCTATGCTTTGTCATCCGCTATGTCCTTTTCTACTTATCCTTTTCTTTTACAATGGTAGACTCTCCACGGTAACCTGCGGGTTCACCTTTCTCGCACCACCATTGTACGCATTTATCTCTTTTGTCTCACAATGACCAGTACTCCATGGTAACCCCATCGGGTTCACCTTTCCTACGCTGTCATCGCTCGTACCCTTATCCCGGGTCTTGACTCACGACAAGTCATACCTTATTGCGCATGACTCATTCTGAGTCACGCTTCTTTTGCTTGGCATTACTAATTCTCTTGGCGCTCACCAAGCATGCCCTTTACCCTGATTACTTAGCTTGGTCCATGCACGCTCCTCTCTGGTATATAAACCCCCACGTCGCATACTTGTCCCGTAGCTTAGTTCTCCTTGGGAATATACCCTTAGTCCCTTGTCCTTGATCCCTCGTGCGCGTCAACTCTCGTCTTCGCACCAATGTCCTTGTCCTTCATATTAATTGGACTATCTTTGAACCACTCAATCTCGTCGCTGGACACCCTCACGTCCAGGACTCGTTCTTCGACACTTGATCGCTGAACACCCCATCGGCATCGCTCCAACACTCCTCGTGTCTACCCTTAGCCAACTAGGGGTTATCTAAGGCTATGCTCGCTCCTACCCGGACCAAGCGTAACAGTTCTGAATATGGGAATGCAGTTGCGAACTTTTTAGATATACCATGTTGGGTTCATCCAATCCCTTGTCCCCACAAAAAAAAAAACTACAGCATGACACTGGATTGCAAAAAAAATAATACAACTTGGTGACAGTATTCAACCATAACCAGTTCCAGGTGTTCCCAGTTCCACATTGGAACCAACATTCTGGAACTGGTTCCAGAATTTTCCCATGCTGTTCTGGACTTCTGAACTGGAAGTATCTTCAGAACCACCGGAACCACTTGCAGAACTTTCCCATGCCTTTCCGAACTTGGAATAGTCAGAACAATCAGAAGTACTTGTATGGTATAACCTTTTGTCGCTTAAACATTTAGTATTTATTCTTCTATTACAACATATTGCTATCTTCCTTCAGGTTCATCAACACACCACATTACTGATGACATAATATGAGTATACCTCCGCCCATAGTATATATATCTTGATCCCACTTATAGACACCTCAGTCATTTTTGCCCACCTTAGGTAGTGGCTGAACATAGGGCATTCTTGCCCATTACTTAGAATCTGTCAGAAGGCAGTCTCTAAAGTGGATCTAGATCAATTGACTCATTGATTATTCTCATCCGGGTGGCTCAGATCATTGGGCCGCTTAGATCCACTGGCTTCTAGGCTTCTGAGGTGTTCTGCAGTTGCACTGACCAGGCCAAGTGTATGGAACCCCGGGGCAAGCCTTTTGCCGGGTCACACTTCCCATATGCTATTCTTTTTTTCATTACCTGTAACTTATATTCTTGAGTCAGCAGCTAAACCAAGTGATTTTATAGTTGGGTATAGGAAAATTCTACATTCTACCTTGTATATATTTATTTAACCCACTGGAATGCTAAAATAGTTGGAGTTTTAGGAGAGCTTTTCCAAGTGATGCTGGTGAAAGCTAGACCTGATAGACCTGATATTGAAATCAGATATTTGAGGCCAGGGAAAGTATTACTCGGGTGGTATTGAAAAGATTGAGGTACCTGTGGTGGTGGAAGGCATAGAAGATCCCATATTTCCACCCATCGCCACAGACAAGTAGCTCAATACATATGTTCTTATGGATGCTATGTCAGATTTTGAACGATCATGTACATTCCAGTTTATATATCACACGCTCCAAGATATCTCTGAAGCTGATCTTGTGGACTAGGAGATGCTGGACGTATTCTTGTGAATCATCCAAGTATACACCAGACATAGGTGTTCCGAATTGTTGTGGTTCTGGTTCTGGTACCACTCTTCCCAAAGCCTTAAGATCATGCTTATGGCAAGTTATTTGACTTTTACAGCTTTTTCAGGTTTCTCAGTTTTCTGAGAGAAAAGTATTGTAGTATTGAGAAATATAAAATGTACGTTATCTACCACAGACATATAATACCAGAAATGAATTCTGTCAAAAATAAAATTTCCAAGTGTAGGAGTTCTACCCCCATACATCTGCTTAGCCAGGTCAAGTTCTCATGGATACACCAATATTCGACCAATCAATCTAAACATTGATTGAATCTCTTTAGGCAAGCGATGAGTATGATTATAACTTGAAAGTACTGAAAGCAAGTAGTACTGCTGTACAGCTGGCTGGTTCCGAGAGCTTTTTCTTGTGCCATTCCAGTGGTCCATTCTGGCAACTCTCATTTGTATGATTAATAATTTGTTTATAGCATTTCTTATGGGGATTTAAAATGTGTATACTTCTGTTCCATCCATATTTAGACTATATTTACTTGTTCCTATTCCTAGCTAATCATATAACTATTTAGTACCTGTTGACTATAATTCTGGACATTGACCAACTTCTTCTGAACTGTCATGTCTATACTTCGAACAGTATACTCCAACCAATATCATAGCCAAGACAATCCACAGATTCCACCAGTGTACATACCTCCACTTCCTTTAGAACTCCCAAGGTTGTAAGCCATTCATTGTATAGTCTGTTTTGTCATACAGTGCTTATATGCACACTTGCTATCCCAAAGATGTTTACATGTGCAACCCTCAGCATCCAGATCATCCAATATCACTCACCCTGTATGCGGGTAACATGTGAGGATCCATTAAATCCCTGATTCCACCATAGTCATGTATTGTTCTCATCACTGGCAGTGTGGCTCTACATTCCACTCCTGCTGAAGCTCCAAATTCATCCGCCCCTTTGTCATATGCTATCTTGCTTGCATTCTACATTGAAACCCTCGCTGATGGTAGGGAGGTGCATAGTTCAATTTTCTCACAAATACACCCATTATTCACCTCCCCAAGTCTGTCTGGGTAGAGGCAAGACTCTTTTTCACCCAAAGTGAAATGAGATCAGTAATTTCCAGGTGAGTGCTTCTTACCAACTAACCATTTCAGCTGACTAACCACAACCCATCAGTGTCTCTGACTGCCTGCTTCCAAATGAGATTGCAGACTCCAATAAGATTTCTTTCTTCGACTTCTGTTGCATTCACTGTACGTCCACTTATTTTTAGAGCCATTCTTCCCATTCAAAATTATTTACACTGGCTATAGCACAAATAGCTGTCCATCACTTAGATAATAGACAACTGGCTTTCCCAACTTCATTTAACCCCTCCCTAATTGAGATCATTTGTCGCTGACATATTGAGGTTGATCCTGTCAAGTTGTTGGTGAGTGCAATCAAAAGAATGCCATTATATTTTAATCCTCAAAAACATTGAAAGAACTGTTCCCATTGTGGTCTTGACAACTGTCTGAATCCTATGTACAATCCTTCCAACCCTGAGTGTCATTGTCTGTTTTGCAAGAAATGGTATCATGTTCATTGTCTCGAACAGCAGGAAATCACAATGTGCCCTTCTTCTGTCATTTGCAGGATGAAACCATCTCCCACCAATTACCGTTTCTATAAGTTTCTCATGATTCCTGCCACTCAAGGCAGTCAGCATGGTTTCATCGGAAATGGTGCCATGGTCAAGATAATACAGGAGATTAGTTTGTATAAAATAATCATGGGCTCCCTTCCTTCTGACTGGACTGCCATTAAAGCATTTAAGAATATCTGGCCTGGTGGAGTTACAATTGTTTACTACTGCTGTCCTAGATGCCACCCTCGAGTTTGGCTGTAGCTTTCTCTCCTATTATCTCCAGTGTTTTTACCATCTGTCCTGTTACGCTTGGTCTGGGTAGGAGCGAGCATAGCCTTGGATAACCCCTAGTTGGCTAAGGGTAGATGTGAGGAGTGTTGGGATGATGCTGACAGGGTGTTCAGCGATCAAGAGTTGAAGAATGAGTCCTGGACGAGAGGGTGTCCAGTGACGAGATCAAGTGGTTCAAAGATAGTCCAAATAATATGGAGGACAAGGACACAATCGTGAAGACAAGAGTCGACATGTCGAGAGGATCAAGGGCAAGGAACTAAGAGTATATTCCCAAGGAGAACTAAGCTAAGGGACAGGTATGTGACGCGGAGGTTTATATACCTAAGGAGAGCATGCACGGACCAAGCTATGTAATCAGGGTAAAGAGCATGCTTGGTAAGTGCCAAGAGAATTAGTAATGCCAAGCAAAGGGAAGTGTGACTTGGAATGAGTCATGTATGATGAGGTATGACTTGGTGTGAGTCAAGACCCGAAACAATGGTACAAGCGATGACAGCATGAGAAAGGTGAACCCAATGGGGTTACTGTGGAGTGTTGGTCATCATGAGACAAAGGAGACAAATGTGTACGATGGTAGTGCAAGAAAGGTGAACCCGTGGGTTACTGTAGAGTATCTATCATCGTCAAAGAAAAGAATGAGTAAGAAAAGGACATAGCAGATGACAAAGCATAGCAAGTCATAACATGTCCCACTATAGTCTTTATTGACAGATTGATGTTATTTATGTGCAATAAAGTCCCAATAAAATCTGGTTCTGGCACTTCCGAGTTCCACATATGATGAGTACTGTTCTGTCACTACTTCCAAAGTTTCTGTGCCTGACCAGAACTCAGAGGCTGCAGGCTAGTTGGTTGGAGATGGCTCTTCATATTTTTTCTTATATAATAAGATCTTAATTTCTACAAGTACAGTGTATATGCTGGTAATTCTTTTCTTCCCTATGATCTAGAAGTTTGTATGAAGTCACTAGCAACTAATCCTTTCCTTCCTTTACAATGGGTCTGGCTTGTCTGGATGGATCTCAGATGCTTCTGGACGTTTTCTGATTGTCAGGACAGAATTTGATACCAGATAGTAAGTTGTGAATGGTATACAACTCAGGCAGAACGGTGGCAGATAGTTGTAGATGGTATGACTTCAAGTGAACATCAGGATAAATGAGACAACTTAACTGCATGGTCTAAGGGAACAGATTTCAATGATACTCAAAAGATGAAATAAATCCATTTTGAGCTAGGTAATACCAGATATTTACAAAATACAAATCAATAAATGGGTATATGGGACAGAAGCATGATTGAAAGGGGTTAGCCATGGAGAAAAGAAAGATAAGTCTGAGAACACATGATATGCCTAGATTAAATACAAATGACCTACACTAGTTCTGGATCTTCTGGTTTCTGAAACTGCTTGGAACATGTTCAGAAGCAGTTCCAGAATGGTGGTTCCAAGTTTGGAAGAGGTATGGGAAAGCTCCTTCCAGCCTTTTACCCATGCTTTTCTGGACCTTCCGACCAGGAAGCATCTCCGCAACCACCTATGTCAGAACTTGTACCTTTCTGGACTCAGAAAGAGTGGAACTTGACTGTGGCATAAGCTTTGTCGCTTAAGCTCTTAATGCTCATTCTTCTATTACAGCACACTATTCCCTTTCTTTCATGTTCATAAAAAAACCATTACAAATCACATAATCTGAGTATACCTCCACCTGTAGTATATATATCTTCACTTTCTTACAAGCACCTCAGTCATTTTTGCCACCTTAGGCAGTGACTGAGGTGGGTATATTTATTACTTAATTCATACTCCTAGCCAATTACTGAGGTGCTTGTAAGCAGGGAAAAGGTATGTGTACTGTGGACACAGATACTCACATTATGTCTAACCCATAATGTTGCGGTGATGAACCTGAAAGAGGGTAATGAAGCATAGTAATGGAAATGAAGCATAAATGTTTAAGCAATTGAATATTTATGCCACTGAAGCACTTAGGATTGTTCCAGCTGTTCTGGGTCTGGAAGAGCCCAAGAAATCTCCAGAAGTGGTTTCAGAATATTACAGAACCACCAGAACCAGTTCCTGGTCCCTTATGAAAAGGACATTGATGGAGCTCAACACTTTTAGGAGGTGCATGGTTTGTTCCTAGCTCCAAATGGAATCACAACATTTTCATTGTGTCATTTTGGTACTGCTGGACTATTCCTCATGTGGACTAGATTGGTTCAACGAGGAATTGATATCAAGGCCTTTACCAAAATCCATTTACTTTGGAATCATGCTCAGTGATGTTATAAATCTCCTTAACAGCAGTGATATTTATGGTAGCAATGATACTTGGTTTTATGGGCATGATGGTCCATTTTTGAGGGATGAAGGAGAATTAGAAACCATGATAATGAAGACTTAGACCTTTCAATCTAACCCTGATCTAAGCCATGCCTTTCTCCAGATATGAAACCTGTATCTCCAGGGCAGAAATTTGAAGTTGAAGCACTTCAGACTCAATGGACCACTTCTTCTCCAGGTCCTCAACTCGCTGAAACAATTCTGCGATGAGTTGCCTCAGATCTTCATCCTCCAAGCTGTCCTCTAGAGCTGCTGAATGAACTCCTATCTTGCTTTCAAGGGTTGAACCCTTTGAGGTGTCTGTTAATGGTTCTAAGTGCAAGCTTCCCAAAGCATAAATACAACTTACCAGGTTCTGGCAGGAGTTGCAACCAGAAGTCAGCTCTGTCAACCTTGGGGAGAACATCCACTGTGATGTCCACATATTCTGGTCCTGTAGTTAAAGGGTCACCTGCATGGACCTCATCGAAGCAGAGGTTCTCGACCCTCATCCCCGTTGCATAGTAGTCTAGGAGCATACAGTGGTAACTCCCCAAGAGCTTGGGGTTTGGAGAGGTTGCACTGGGTTCAGATGATAGTGATCCCTGAAAGTGCAATTATGACTTTTACAAACATAAAAGTGGGGTTACTTACTGCAGCCACATGCTTTTGAAGCTTCTCCAGCATCACATGAACCCAGAGCACCTTTGGCCAAACAAACCGAGAAATTAATTGCAGGGCAGTCTACAAGCAGGCCATAGCTAAGAGAACTCTTTCATTGATCTGGTAGGTTGTGTTCATGGGATGGGGGTCTGGGTTGGCCAATCTATGAAAAGTTGGACGTCTGAGGTTTAAATTCATCAGCAATATGTCACCCCTATTGTGATGTCTGTATGCAGACCATGCAGACATCCAGTTGTCGCAGGAATGTGACTGCAGACAGTCATGTCACTTATGTGTATAGACCACATCATTTGCATAGTCCTTTCACAGTCCATCCAGTAGACAGACAAAACAGGAATTTCATACGTGATAACAGAACAAAAAATATGTACAGACACTACCCTATAGTATAGGTAATATCTAGTATACAATTCTCTATCAACATCAGATTGATCCAAGATGTCATCAGTCTTGTCGCCATCCATATCCACATCTTACACCACAATCACTGCACAATCGGGTGGCCACATCCAAGGTAGGAGAGGGCATGAGATGCTGTGAGGCAGCATGAGGCAGGGTGTTGTGAATGGCTGGGGGAGGCATCAGATGATGTGAGGGGGGGGTGAATGACTGGGAAGGCATCAGATGATGCAAGGGGGGATGAACAGGTAGGAAAGGTGCAATGGAGGGTGAACGGTTGGGGAGGGCACAAAGGGGGGTGTGAGGGTGATGCAAACAGCTAGAGAGGTTGGATGACACAACAAGGGGCGAACATTTGAATGGCTGGGGAGGGCGCAAGATGGTGTGAGAGAGGGTAGATGGGAAAGGGTGCAAACAGGTGGGGACGAACAGGATAGGCACCATGGTGAACACGGCAAATGACCACATTGGCTTGAATGAGCTTGGAGGGTGGGTGTGGTGAATGGATCAAATTGGTCAAACGTGGTACCTATCTTTTTTTTTCCCTTTTTCCCTTTTTTTTTGGGTCAGATGCAAACCCATTGATGGTTGGTCAGTGAAACCAAGGGAGAGGAGATCCGATCTGTACATCTCCCAGCAGCCTGCTCTGTGCTCGGTTTCAGGTTGATCTTCTCATTCTCATTCTTGAACCCTTTATCGTCTGCAACCCTTGGTTGGGGTGGAGTGGTGGAAACAAAGGGCAGTGAGTGTGAACAGGGAAAGTTGCTTCTATAAAATATTAATTAAATGTTGACAGTTGTTTGGTCAGGCTGACATATTGCTTTTTTTCAGAGTAACTTACTAAGTCCAACTCCAGCAGTACCCACATCATGATTGCTCTCTAAGTTACTGACCATCCAGAAGCTGATTGAACCTCAGATATCCAGCTTTCCATACCAGTTTTAATCAGTGCTGCTTTTATAACATCTATTGCCCATTGTTTACATAACTGGTCATACCCAACAAGGAATTCACCACATTTGACATTGTGCTTCACTCCATAGTAGGTAGTCTCAGGAAAAACTGCAACAGGCTCAAACATAACAGATAAACTTGTTCCCCACAAAAAGGGAAATTAGAGTATATGCAGGACTTTATCTAAATACATAATGTGACCTAAATCAAGACATGGACTTCTTGATGAGCCTTCTGGTCTGAAGCTCTAGGTTCACAACTTTGGTCATAAGCTTGCAATGTGCTTCCTCTTTTCCTTTGCCATTCTTCTCCAAGCTCATGATATGGTCTGTCAACTGGATAAAATATTGGGTCAGCTGATCGTCCACCCTGTTCTGTGCAATGGACTGTCCAGCCCCAGTCACCTTGCCTTGCAAAGGGCAGTTCAACTCCTCTGATCACAGTTCAGTCAAGAAAAACCTAAAATAATAATTTTTCTGTAGTGGTGACTCACCTGTGATCACACATCTAATCTTCTGTGAGGAACACTGGGTGCAAATATGTTTCTCGTTTTAGGATATTGAGTCTGCAGGAGGCTGCTTGCACAGAAAACCGCAGGATTTGCATGCATCACAATTCTGAGACAAGTTCAGTGGATCAAGAGACTAGTTTCTGTCTTCTGGAACGACATACCATGGATGCATCCAGGCCTTTGCCTTTGCCTCTGCCTCTGCCTTTTCTTTTCACACTAATGCTTGTGGAAGGGTCAGCCTGAGTGTTTTCCTTGTCTCTCACCACTGGTGGCATAGGATTGACAATGAGGATGACTTTCTTCCTCTTTCCAAGGCGTGGCTGTCCCTCTGGTTCTGACACTCACCTTTTTCCTTTTGCGTTTGAAGTCAGTCCTGGGCTGGAAATATCCTGGACACCAGAAGAGTGAGTATCTTCTTGGTACTGTTCCTCTGTGATGAAGGGTCAGTTTCTACATTGGGGTGGTAAGTTCTGTATATTTGTAGATTTACCTCTGTTTGTCAGATCCAAGGTCATTCCCAATGTCCAGATGCCAGCAGACATCCCAGTGAGATGGTAGTTTTCTGCTACAGGCTCCAGCCCTATCATCCAAGATTAGCATATTTATCTTTAGTTCACTGCAGTCAGCTAGACTTGCATTCTTCTGTGCAAGCATTATTGGTTACAGGGGATGGTTGCTCAGGAACCCTCAAAGATACTGGATGTTAAATGAAAGTGATAAACAAGCTGAAACCAGCTATGAAACCAGCAACTCACTATATGGAGGCAGTTCTTTCCATCAGAAAATGTCTCCTTTGAGATCAGGAAATGTGTTCACAGGTACATCCAAGTAAGTGGAACCAGTGACCAAAGGATTGTTAGAGGACACCTCTTGGAAGAATAGGCTGTCCCAAGTCATGCTATCTGTTGTTGCAAGACAAAGTGTCTGCTACACTGAACTCAACAAAGCGGCGGAGACGACGAAAAACGAAAGAGGCAACGACGAGGACGGTTTCCTTTACAAGGGATACCGACAAACGACTGGCGGGATGAGAGATGGAGCGGTACTCAAGTTCGTCTCAGCAGGGGACAGAGTCCAGTGCCAATAACAAAGTGAATAAGACTGGGGAGTCCAGTCGTCTACCTAGGGTTTATATACATGATGGTAGTTTAGGGCAAGTGCGGGAGTATGGAACTATCCATCAGAAAGAGAAGCGTAGTGTGAGAGAGAACCCTAAGTGACGTGTGAAGATGAAGGTCTAGACCAGCGGTAATTAAAAGGAAGAAAAGAAGCTAGACATGAGGTGGTGACATCATAGGAGTCTAGGCTTCGAGTCTAGACCTAATCATGTGACACTATCCCATGGTCACGTGCTACTGGTCACGTGACTCCCAAAAGATAGGGGTTGAGAAGTACAGGTTGCGGTTGGGTCTATCCCAATCCGGGAGGGAGATCGTAAGGACCATAACATCTGTAGAGTGGCATAAGAGCATGCAACGCAAGCTCTCCAGAATTATGGGATGTGGTGAGGTTTCAGTA
The DNA here is from genome assembly GCA_038090055.1 of Hemileccinum hortonii. Taxonomy (NCBI): domain Eukaryota; kingdom Fungi; phylum Basidiomycota; class Agaricomycetes; order Boletales; family Boletaceae; genus Hemileccinum; species Hemileccinum hortonii. The sequence continues at coordinate 1,298 of JBBPLZ010000418.1, read as the reverse complement.
GCTTGTGGTAATTTGTTTTGAAACTGGAGATGAATTGTTATGTTTTAGTCTGCAAAAAAGTGCAGATTATCAATCTAGGTCACTTACCACCTCATGTGCCAGGTTATCCCACATCCAGTGTTGCCAGGCTTTCTTTGGTTGAGCAATGTGTGGAAAAATTTGCAGGGCAGTGTGAATCCTGGAAGTAACAAGTAGTACATGTGGATCTACACTGTAAGACATGCTCATGATCATTGTAGTGGTATGAGATCAAGGTTGAACAAAGGCATTCAAATCCACTCCAAGTTGGTTATCCGAAACAAGCTCAAATTTGATGCAACATTTTGCATTACATAATACATGCGTGACATGTTCCTTGCATATGTACACTAATGAATGGGTTTGGCTGACTACATGAAAACTTCCAAACAACCACTCTCAATATGGTGTGCATTTGGGAAAGTGAAACATTCATGAGGACTAAAACATGTTCAGCAAAGGTCTTTGTGACAGTATTCAACCATAACCTAACCATAACCAAACTTTTCCTGTGCTGTTCTGGGCTTCCGAACTGGAAGCATCTTCAGAACCACTGGAGCCACCCAGAATTTCCTGTGCCTTTCCAAACTTGGAAAAATTGGAACAATTGGAAGTACTTGTATGGTATAACCTTTTGTCATTTAAACATTTAGCATTCATTCTTCCATTACAACATATTATTATCTTTCAAGTTCATCAACACACCATAACTGATGATATAATACTTGTATACCTCCACCCATAGTATATATATCTTGACCCTACTTACAGACACCTCAGTCATTTTCGCCCACATTAGGCAGTAGCTGAGGTGAGTACCTTTTTTACTTGTAGCTAATGTACTATAGCATAGGGAATTCCTGCCCATTACTTAGAATCTGTCACTTTGGACTTGATGAGGGTGAACACAACATGTACTATATTACAATAATACCATCTTGCTGCCATGTATATATTGTGTAATTTAGTTTTTTCCAGGAAAATGAAGTGCAAGGAGGTGGACTTTGTCAGCCCATCTCAATCATCATTCAGAATCACTTCCAGAGCTTTCCCGTGCACTTGCAGAATTAGAAGCATCAGAAGTGATAGGACTGCCCCACATTTTCTGAGAATGATCACTTTCATGTCTTGCAATATGTATTACAATTTATTATAATCCCACTAGCAGCCTGGTATCCCACCACATCAAAGGTGCTGGGGATTACTCAAACAACTTCCAGTACTTCAGATGCTTCCAGACTGGAACTATTATTCCAGTACTTGTAGATATTTCCCGCACT
>JBBPLZ010000416.1:0-11741 GCA_038090055.1 Hemileccinum hortonii | reverse complement strand
AACATAAAACTAAACAAACTTGGATGATTGTGCCGAAGGTACAACTAACTAAATAAAACTCTGATGATTGTGCTGAAAGCACAACTAACTAAATAAACTCGGATGATTGTGCCAAAGGCACAACAACAGGTGAACTGGCTAGTGGTCAATGAGAGCAGGAATGAGGGGGAGAGGATAATTGTTTTTTACAGTTCCCTCATTGAAATATCAGTAATCCATAATGAGTCATTTTTTGCCAGTTTTCTTGGGAATGAAGAATACTAGGGCCATTTGAGGGGATTTGGACAGGCAAATATATCCTTTATTGAGTTTGCCATTCATGAAGTTGTGGACTTCTTCCATTTGAGCATTAGATAAAGGAATATCTTGTCATTTTTTGGGAACAAAGTCATCTTTGAGATTTATGGCATGATCTCGGGGTTTTCATTTGGGCATGCATTGAGACTCATTTTTGAAGAAGACATCCCAGAAGTCATGGTAGGTGATGAGTACTTTGTCTTTGACATCTTCCTCAATTATGCAAAAGAGGTGGAGATGTTTCTGGGAACTTGATTTTGAGATAGGTGATTGCAGTGTCCTGTGCATCAAATAAAGATAATGATTTGGTTGACCCAGTCAACCTCAGGGTTGTGTTAGTACAACCAGTCATAACCCAGAATAATATCATGAGTACCTAGGGTGGTGACTATTGCATCCACCCCTTTGTAATAGCCTTCATAATTAATAATGAATATAATGTAATGGGTCATGACAAGAAGAGATTCCACCTGTGTTATTCACTTGGATGGGTTGATTGAGAGCATGGAGAGTAAGTCCTGGGGCTTCTACCCAATGTTTGTCCACAAAAGTTTGAAAGGCTCTGGAGTCAAGAAGACGTTTGACAATGGTTTTTTGCCAATCTCCATGCTATTTAAAAAGAATCAAGCAAAATAAGGACATTTCACCTCCTAGAGCCAGTGTACCAGATGAGGAAGTTCAAATGTCAGTGAAGGTGAAGCTTGAAGCCATGGAGGATTTGTAAATAGAGATCTTTTTTCTTTTTTTGTTCAAAAGGGAATCAAGCACACTATTATTTGCTTTCAATGCCATGCTTGATGGAGACACTCTTTCAGAAGGAGAGAACAAATTACACAAAAACAGAGGAGATTGACATAATGGGGAAGTCAGCATCCATGCAGTCCATGAAACTAGGATCTGTTACTTCATTGTTCAATGAGGTAGTATTGTAATTGTCCTCAATGTCTATCAAAGTGGACAAGTGAGAAAAACTATTATATAAGGGTCCCACCATGTGATCACTTCCAGGAATCACATGGCTCTGCCTTTTCCCTTTTTGGAAAAACTGGTTTGAGTAAGTCCAGCAGCCACTTGTTGCCAAATCTCTGTTTGAATGCAGTTGTGCCAGTGCACTTCCACTTCTTCTCCCATCCATGGCTGATGGTGGGAGACTTCAGTGATGGTGGCGGTGGAAGTAAGGGGGACCTTGTGGATTTGGGAGGTTGCAACTTCTGGGGCAGGAGTCATCATGCCAGTATAAGGGTTGTATAATTGGTGGGTAGGGAAGGTATTTCTTGATTGCCAAGACGATTGTCAAGGCAATTTCTTTGGATGTGTCTGACTTTGCCACAGCCAAAACATGTGTGGGAGTCAGGGTGCTGAGGCTACACAGCCCCAATGTCCATGGGAGTGCCATGATCAGATTGTAGTCCAACCATGATAAATTGTTGGCATGGTGGTACAGATGGGGCACTGTAGGGGGGATAGTATGGAGAGTGGGAGGGAGATCATGAAGAGAAAAGATATGAGTTTGTTGATTGACTCGCATTGCATCTGGACATTCTAATGACTTTTTTTTGAAAGCTCTACAGATTTTTCTGTATTCCTCCCTCCAGGACCAGTAGTTGTTGCTGAAGTTGGTGTGAAGTTTGAAGTAATTGTAGATGTGGCAATCTATGGTGTGCCTCATCAGGTGGAGGGTGAAGTCAAGGGACACTTCGGATTCTTTGGTTAGAAACTTGAATTTTTCCAGAATGAAGTTGATTGATCTTCCATTTTGTCATTAGTTTTCAAGTTCTTTCCTGGATTCATGGACCGGTAGCTCTATCTGGAAATGGGCTTCCACTTCCTATTTGAGCAAGCTCCAGTTGGGCCAAGCATCAACTCCTTGGAGTTGTATGGTAGACAGGAGACCAGTGTCCTTGTCGATGGCAAACTTTGTTTCCTCATTTTGATAGAAATTCATCCATATGCAAGTGAAGTCCATTGCTCTTCCTTCTATCCTTGGGTGGATGGCAAGGGCTTGGTATTTGTTATTTTTCCAGTTGTGGACTGAGATCCAGACAGAGATCTGGACCCACCAATTCCAGAACATTTTTTGGTTGCCATCCCACCTCCCAGGATTGGCAACTTTTTGGGTCATATCACTGGACCAACCATCATTTACCTGTGTGATGGCATTAGCCAAAGACTGTAATACTATGGTGATAGTGTCAGCCATCCTTACTGTTCAGTATCTTCCAACTGAACTCTGGGGATTCTACAAGTATTGTTTCAGATGGTGGAGGGAGTTTTTTGGGTGAAGATGAGGAATGCAGATGTAAAGTCCTTGCCATGTGATGGAGTGGGTCGTGCAAATGAGAGAGGGAGTGGATATAATAAACAAATTTATAAATTTGTACCTAACAATGATGGCAGGGTTGGCAGGGAAGAAACATATTTGAGGGCAGTGAATTCAGGTGGTGTTGCAGTGAGGGTTCCTAGAATGCATGTACAACGACACGAGCATTGCATCAGCAGGTAGAGGAAAGTGGAGGAACAGGAATACAGGTCTTTGCTTGTCAATCCAACACATTTATTAACCAGTATACATGTAGCACCATTAGCTGAGTAGGACTCATTCCCCCCACTAGTGCACTATGCAGGACCAGCAACTTTATCCTTATTTATAAATGGCAGATGACTGTATGAATAACTGATCTGGGTGGTATGCCCAACTGTCACATTGTCAATGGGCACTAGAGTGCAAATGCCAATTCTCCTTAACCTTGGAGTCCAAGTTGGGCAAGTCTAATTCAAGTATTGCGAGCCAAAGGCATGCTCAACCCAAATCACAACAAGTGACTCAAACAAGAGAAAAGACAATAAGTAGGGACCTTTTACAAGTAGTCCCCTTAACCAGCAAATGGGATGAGAGGAGTAGAACTTAGTGATGTGGGCAGGGGACAAAGTCCAGTGTGTAAGACAAGTGAATTAGACTGGGGTACCAATCACAAAATACTACCTTGTATACATGTAAAGATTGTGCACAGACAAAGGTTCACTCTAGGGCAAGCATGAGATAAGAAAGGGTGTGGAAGTGAACCTTGTCTGATGTGAGAAAAAAGATAGAGTGAGCAGAAAAGAAGATAAGAGATAAGACATGAGATATGACATCACTGGGTCTAGGCCCAGTCATGTGATAGGTCCCACAGTCATGTGCTGCTGGTCATGTGACTTTGAGAAATGAAGTTGGAGTTTGAAGTGTACAGGTTGCAGTGGATGGAGTGTATCTCCATCTAGTAAAAAGTGTGATGTGAGGAGTAATTGTAACAATAGATGTGAGTTACACTTATCCTAATAATGAATCACACTCAATAGTATACTCAATATTCTCAACATTGATGCAACCTGCAAAAGCCAGAATTCACACATCTATGACTGTGAGAGACAAAAAGAGTCCAGACAAATCCATCTTGCATCTGTGATGCAGTTTGCTGGATTTCAATCTATGATTGGGACAATGTGGACAGTGGATGGTGTTGAGATGAACAAAATCATATCAGTGTTCTATGACCATATAGTGGATAAATGGGACCATTTGGATCATATGCATGCAGCATACATGCTGTGGAAAGTGATGAGATCAGTGGATATAACATCTGATCAATGCATTCTGTATAATGCATCTCAGTGCCTGGAAGTTCACAGTATGACCTCATTTGATGTTTTATTGCTCCTCATTGCTATGTGACTACCATCTAATGCATCCTATCTCCTGTTGTGTGTGTAATGCATTTTCCTTGGACCAGATCTCTAGCTGGAGCTTTGTGCTATAGCAGAACTAGACATCAACTCAATTGAATTCCAGTGTCACACTTTTACTAACTTTTGAAGCATTTTGTCCTGTTCACTGCCATCAGTAACAATGCACTTTCAGTGATACTTGATGTTCTAGCCATTACAATGAAAATAACATTCAAGTAACACCTCGCAATATACAAGCAACAAGCCATCATATATACATCTGCAAATGGTGACAATCATATATATATTGACCCTCACTTAGCTTGCTAAGGTCTGGATGAAATGGTACCATCATGTCCACAGTACTGCGATATAGTGAGTTGTAGACATGCTGATAGACCTATGTGGCAGTGGTAAACAACAATCAGATTGTAATGGCAACTCATGAACTTTATGTGCAGAATGGAACAAGCTCTGGAGCATATAGTCCAGCAGAATGTCTGGACTCAACATCATGTGCATCACTTCAATGGCTTCAATGACCCTATTGATGACATGTGGCGAAGTCTTGAAACAGTTGGGCCATATGAGGTCCACCAGATGGAGCATTGAGTTCCAAACCTTGGTTATGATCTCACCCATCAATGCATGAATGATGCAACTAACAAAATGCAGTGCATGTTTCATGGAGAATAGACAAGTTGGCCAATGTAGAGCAAATTTTGTCACATGATGTTGGATGTAGTTTGAGTCCACCACACCACCATCTTGCTAACTGAGGCATCATCTGAACATGATTGCACCAACGGGACACAACATTTGATGACACACAGTTGGTGATGCATGTCTCCATCATTATCATTGTTCATGCTAACTTCAAATATTATCAAGTTGCTTCTTGTCTAGCCATCACTTGTAGCCTGCTTTGCATGGGCTTTTTGCAATCAAGGAAGAAGCAGTACATTGCTGTGATGGAGACCCTCTACATTGCCATTGCACTTGAAAGCTGTGATTGAGCTGAAAATGATTTTGGGAGTGTGATTCAGGTATGCCTTTATCTGTATGACTTGGCCACTATGTCTGTGTTTTTCTTGCACAAATGTGACAGACACTGTGGCCAACATGCAATCATCTCCCTATCCACATGCACTCAAGTCCCACACTCCCACAAGCTGGATGGAATCAATGTGTCATACTTCATGTGCCAGGGCACTGATGCAACAGGAGCTGCTCCATTGGTGCACAACTCTCACTGGGCTGTATGTTGATGCAGGTGCTTTAGACCTGATCACTTTAGACCTGCTGTGAGCAATCAATGGGTGAGATGGGGTGAGGAAGCATGCATGTTGAGTGAGCTGTTAGGTCATCACTTTTGCTGCCATGATTCTGATAGATTTCTTTCTTAGGCCAGCACTGGCACAAAATGAATTCAGCACTCTACTTGGTGGACTAACCCTTATTTTCTCCACTCATAATGCTGATGGTTTGTCAGAGGCTGTAGTGGTGACTACTTCACTCCACTGTTACTGCCACCAGGTCAACAAAAAGGTCATGTGAGTTGTTTGTGCCACTTTTCTTGGAAGATCTACTCCTCCACCCACTGGCATCCAGTTGCCCAGGCAAGCAAGAGACTGCCACTCACCAACCATGCCAACTGCCATTCTCCCACCCCTCTCATCTTTCCCAAGACTTCTCAGCCATGCTTTGATTTCTTCATTCAAGGGATAAAAGCACTGGAATAAGTGACCATCAATCAGTTGATGGTCACTTTCACATCCTGCTCACCTCATTTTCATGCCCTCTTCACCTTGTTCTTGTCCCATCACACCTAGATAGTAAGCTGCTGTCAACTGATCACTTTCAACCATACTCACCCACTTTATTCTTGTCATATCCCATCTAAAAGGGGAGTTGCCAATGACTGAATGTTTTTGCACCCTGCTCATTCACTTTTATTATCATTCCAACACATCTAGTCTGTGAGTTGTCACTGACCAAGTGCTTCTACACCCTGCAAACTGATTTCATATTTGTCTATTTCATCCAGTCCATGGGTTGTTGTTATAATCCAATTGTTGCTTACCACTGCTGCCTAGGTCTATCAACATGTCTACAACTCGCTATATAATATTTCAAGACTTCACCACATGTCATCAATGGGATCATTGAAGCCATTGAAGTGATGCACATGATGTTGAGCCCAGATATTCTGCTGAACTATATGCTCCAGAGCTTGTTCCACCCTGCACATAAAGTCCATGGGTTGCCATTACAGTGTTGTTTACCACTGCCACATAAGTCTATCAGCATGTCTACAACTCGCTATATCGCAGTACTGTGGACATGATGGTGCCATTTCATCCAGATCTTAGCAAGCTAAGTGAGGGTCAAAATATATATGATTGTCACCAGTTGCAGATGTATATATGATGGCTTGTTGCTTGTATATTGCGAGGTGTTACTTGAATGTTATTTTCATTATAATGGCTAGAACATCAAGTATTACTGAAAGTGCATTGTTACTGATGGCAGTGAACAGGACAAAATGTTTCAAAAGTTAGTAAAAATGTGACACTGGAATTCAATTGAGTTGATGTCTAGTTCTGCTATAGCACAAAGCTCCAGCTAGAGATCTGGTCCAAGGAAAATGCATTACACACACAACAGGAGATAGGATGCATTAGATGGTAGTCACATAGCAATGAGGAGCAATAAAACATCAAATGAGGTCATACTGTGAACTTCCAGGCACTGAGATGCATTATACAGAATGCATTGATCAGATGTTATATCCACTGATCTCATCACTTTCCACAGCATGTATGCTGCATGCATATGATCCAAATGGTCCCATTTATCCACTATATGGTCATAGAACACTGACATGATTTTGTTCATCTCAACACCATCCATTGTCCACATTGTCCCAATCGCAGATTGAAATCCAGCAAACTGCATCACAGATGCAAGATGGATTTGTCTGGACTCTTTTTGTCTCTCACAGTCATAGGTGTGTGAATTCTGGCTTTTGCAGGTTGCATCAAATAATGTATTGGATGGCAAAGTGATGGAGAGCAAATGCAGACTTGCATGGCCTCTTCATGTTTGCAAGACCATGACACACAAGGTGTGCCCATTGAGTGTTCCTCAGCTCTTCAGTGACTCTGGAAACACATGGTTCTTGTTCCACTATGCAAGTGAATACTGTGCAATCATTGACTTCCCAACTTATGGTGGTCAGTTCTGCACTGATCAAATGCAATTCACTTTCACCACTAGCTTCCGCTTGACTGATGCAAAGAGTGCACTCAAAGTGGGGGTATATGATGAGATGTAGAAATCAGCAATATTGTTCTGACCCTTCCTATATGGACCAGCAGCATGGAGGGTGAGAAAAGAGAACTCAACAATGGAGCATGACCAGATGTGAGATTGAAAAGAATATATGATCTGAAGGAAATCAATAATGAGGGAAACAATATGGTCCCAGAGTCTCTGCAAGATGATGCTAATATCCTTTGCTATGTTTGTTTTCTTTGCAAGCATAGTCAACACACTGAGCTTTGATGACAGTTCTCAAACATGACTTGCTTACTTTTATGATGACAACAGGTCCACAATTGATTGCATGTTGGAGATTGGAAAAGAGCAAAGGGAGAAAGAAATGGGAGGGACATGACCACTCATTGAATGAGGTAAGATGCATGAATGGACCAGATGACTAAAGAAAAAATGCCATGGGAATTGTCAATGATGAATGGAGTGCAGCAGAGGGGAACGCAGTTGGCAGACCAGCAATACAGGCAGGAGTAGAGGTCAAAATTGAAGTGGGGTAGAGGGAAGACATTGGGGTGTGTTCCTCCCATTTGTTCAATGAAGGTTGTGGTTGATGGCTTACAAGATTGGAGGGTGTGAGAGCAGAGTATGAGGGAAGGCTGGAAAGATTGTCAGTGGAAAGGAAAAAGGAGGTGCTGCTGCTGGAATGTAGAGCAGATGGAGGGGAGGCAAAACTGTCATAGAGATTGGAGTCACTGTGATGGGTTGCTCCAGGGACTGCAAGAGGAGGTTAAGTGAGAGAAAGATAGAGAGATGGTGAGGAGAGTGATCATGCAAGATCTGCCAAAATTTGCAACCAAGGATCATTGAGGAGGAACATATGGAGAGCATACCTTCAAAGGTGTTCAAGTTGGAAAAAGGGAGGGATCTTCACTAGATGTTCCAAGGCTTTCCATTGTAAATACTGTGAAGAGAGAGATGTCAGCAATGACATCTGAGCAGGTGGTCAAGGATGGTTGAGAGGAGCTGAACAGCTGGAAAATGGAATGAGGTAGACCAACCATGGAGATGAATTGATGGAGACTCACACTCTGCTCATTGACTCCACAGAACACCAGGAAAGTTGAGTAAACTTTGGCAAGCTTTTGTTTGAAACCCAGCTTATGGTTGTTCCACATCAGTGCTATTAATGCATTTTACCAGCCCATACAACAGACCCAGCTTCAGTACTAGATATGTCCAAACACACACTCTCTTCCCATAAGCCAATGCTGATACTAAATCCCATCACAGCTAATAGCCTTTGCAACTTGAAGCACTGTTGTTTGTGAATGGAGCCCTTGAGCCTGTATATGTGCTGGATGCATGATTACCATTTTATAGTCCTCCACCTGCTTGTGCTTTATCCATGACAAATCACCACATGCAGGCCATATTCCACAACTAGGTTATTGGTATTCCATTCAAGGATGAAAGGAATAGAAAGTTGTGGTCACATTGTGAAACCTGTCATGACCATCATCAATATATGACCAGACACCATTGGATTCATGGCAGCATCCCTCAAACAGTTCAAGAACACAATCACCAGAAATCAATCCAACCGTAAAACTTGCCTTTAAACATGATGCCTGTCAAATCCCAGTCTTGTATGCTGTGTCAATCATGCATTCACATCTGGAGAACACTTTGCTCATAGGATGACATCCATGTTGATTGCAATGAGTATGGGTCTCTCTTATGATCATCTCTCATTTCTCTCCAATAGGCTCTGAAACCATGCATATAAGTTTTCCCCTTACCAATGCACTGCAAGTTATCATCCATGTCTTGTCCAACCCCCAGTCTCTTGCAATTATCTTCCACAAACCTGCTATAGCACATACCTTGCATGTCCCATCATAAAGTAACCCTACTCTTGACCCAATTCACATGTTATATTCCAGGCAAAGATTTCACCAAGTCATGCTTTTTTTTTTTCAAAGGTCTGTTCAAGTCCCTTTTACATGCACCACATATGGGTTTTGGTCTATTCTTCAGGCAGACTTTAGTCATCATGGTGCAATGTCACTGGAAGTGCTATAGTTTTCACAAAGATGCACAAAGATGCACTCATTCAATGACCTCCACAGTTAGCATGCTGGCAGGAAGTGAAAAGTAGACAGCATGTTGTTAACAGCCTTGAACAACCTAATGACGAGTTCTTGGAACCACAGGAATGAGTTATTGATAAAACATGATGAAGCAGTGATGACAAGTGTCCATGATGAGTGAGACAATGAAGAGAAGGTGATCATCAAAAATGGGTATGATGACAGTGATGATGTAGAGCATTGACAAGTCCTTTGACAGAGGACGAGGCTGGTGATGATAAGGTGGAGTAGTATTCAAGATATACAAGGTCCCTAAGATAAGGAAGGTATACAAATGAACAGGACTGGGAAATAAAGACAAGAGAAGAGGGTTTATATATGTAGGAGAAATGTTTAGGGCAGGCTGGGAATATGGAAGGTACTAGAAGGTCATGGAAATTCACAGAATAAAGGAAGTGTAACTGTGAGAGAAGAAGCTGTCCATAAGGTATGACATCATAAATGATGTCATGGTCTGAGCCCATGGTCAGGTGACATTTCCTGCAGTCATGTGCATTGGTCACATGACCATGGAAAGTGGAACTAAGGTAAAATGTTGCTCAAGGATCCAAAGAATGTGAGTGAAGGTAAAGTAAAGTAAAATTAAAAGTGTATTGTGGTGGACATGAACTACAATACATGTTACCAGCAAATTCAAGAAAACAGGCAGAACAACAGCTCAACCAGTTCACTTCTCAGGCTGGGTTTCTCCTCCACCTGCTCCAGAAATATATATGACTCTCCATGTCATGAATTGCCACCTGTCATGAAAAACACCCATCATGAGTTTTTCACATCATCAATCAGTTGGTTTCAATGCTTCTTGACCCAGGATCCACCCAAGCTATGCAAAAATGTATGTGACATTTCTTCAATGCACATCATCTCTTACCCCCTTCAATCTAATGATGTCACACCATCCCCTCCAGCACAGCTAAAAACTGTCATTTTTGAAATAACAGCAGCATGGCATATCATGATGCATAAGTTATACATCAAACTTTATCTTGAGCAACTCTCCAAGTCCCCTGCCATCATCCAAACCACCTGCTGTAGCCCTCATCTCACTCCATATGTATGTTCACACTCATATGAGCAGACATGCACAATTTCACAACCAATTTGTTGAATGTGGTGCTGACCAAGATTGAAGATATGGATGCACCTGCAAAAGTCACTGAAAATGACCATCTCATTGGGTAGTTCTTTCACCATTCTGTTGCTCATATACAGACTAAGTGTGATGTGTATGATTGTGATGGCACATCAGACCAGGCACTATCTCCAGGAGCCCAAGCAATCCAAATTTTGATCAGTACATCTTGAAGAATATCTTGGCATTGATGTAGTATATTTGAGATTGCTGTGCCATCAATGATGCTGATAATTTGACAGGTTTGTTGCACATAGGACCTCAATCACCTGCCAACTTTTGTCTATTCATGGTTATTTTGCAACAAGACATTGATTGTAAGCATGGTTTCATTTCCTCTTTCTATCCCCATCCAAATCCAACACCACTGGAATACATTGCCTGCACCTTTCAGATCCTTGCTCAAATGCTCTCTCTGCGCTTCATCAGTGTCCCAACTTCAAGTACCAGTGTTTACATCCATTTTTACTCACCCCCATGTGCTGGCAACAAAGGCAAACATTCTGGACATCATGAAACTACTTGTGCATTTTTTTTTGTGTGGGGCATACAAAAAATGGTGCCAACTGGTGAGGTAGAGCATGTCTTAGTGATCATACAATAATGACTTGTAGCAAGCAAGATGAACAATGGGTGGATTCAAGTTCTACAAGGTGTTTTACCCATGTTGTTGTACCTTTAGCATAATCATGCTCCTTTTTTGAGCATTGATTGTGTCTTTGGCACAACTCATGGTTTGTTTTCTTAGTATTGGTTGTGCCCTCATATTTTTCTTTCTTAGTGTTGGTTGTGCCTTTGGCACAACTTGTATTTCTTCCCCTTAATGTAGGTTATACATTTGATAGAACTCTGATTTTTCTTGGTAGACAGAACAATCATGTTTTTTTTTTAAATACAAAATATACATCAAATGTTTAATCCAACAAACACCTCAAGCCAAACTACATTTGTTGTTTTACTATCTTGTCTTTCTTTAAACAAAACATTCATCCTTTTGTGATGGACAATAGGAAGAGTTTGTTGGAAGTCTCCACTGAAAACAGAAGTGATTCCTCCCTAATGGCTTATCTTGATTTATCAAGTCTCTTAAGGTGTGGTCTACAGATTCTGAAGCAACCAAAGACTAAAGACTAGCACGAAGCTTAGCCAAGCTGAGGTCTGAATCAAAAGATAAGGGG
>JBBPLZ010000415.1:0-11746 GCA_038090055.1 Hemileccinum hortonii | reverse complement strand
CGACACTCGTCAACGTGAAGCGTTCGGAACTACTCGTACAATTTCGTGCCTGATGGGAACGGGAGCGCCGATTGTAGAAAGTCTGGTTCACCCACGCACCCAAGTGACTTCAAACGGAACCACATTAGGTGGCTCCGCCATACGAAGGGGTCAATTGGTCGACCAATATTGACCAATCAGGCCTCAGGCCTGATTGGTACGCACGCCGTTGCCTTCGCCCTGTTTCTTCTTCTCTTTCTCGGATGTTTGTACGGTGCTTTATCCTCCAAAGTAGAGGCGGCAGCGCGTTTCTTGAGCCTTCTTCGAATGCAAACGCGACTATTTATGTTACATTACTGCTCCCGTTTCTGCACTACGGGCGTCACAAATATCGCCGCCAAAGCCGTGCACGTGGGGTACGTATGCCAGTACACGTTTGGAAGCGTGCTGTTGAATGAAAAAACGTATGCCTTAACGTCTGAATTCTTTACGACCCTAGACGCCCAATTGCACCGTCTGCACTGCATTCTAACCCCTCCCCCGCTAGTGCGAGTATGGAACTCGTATGCCTTTGGTCGGCAACCGTCCTTGCCGCAGGCTGAGAACTCGATACCCCACGGCCTCATCGGAAGTGAGTGTAAACCGATTTCTCGGCACTCTACCGCTCCGGATCCTCTCTCCCTGTACACCACGACCACACTGTTGACTTGCAGCAGGTCGAGCTCCTGAGACACCACCTGAATGACGGTGTCCCATATTTCGGCGTATTTGTTTACACCCAGACGCTCAATGATCCCGGTAAGCAACCCTCTGATTTCACCTGGCAGGGTTGCCCCTCCACCAAATGCCACCACTAAATCAAACACGTCCCTGCAGAAGTTCTAGCGCTTTACGCCGCCAACAGTGAAAATAACCCACTTTTCGACCAAGCGCTTCGCGTCGCTCAGTCCGTTTGCCTTGCGCACAGCTGGCCCACATGTGGCGAGCAATAGCCCTCTCCATCCACCGCGAAAATACACTGAGTCGTTCAGCCATTTCGGGTTTTCAGCAGGTCCTCGTTTTTGCGCGAACAGACTTGCCGCACGCATTGCTTTTAGTAGCGCATCGCCGCAGTAGTCGCGAATCACGTCCGACGAGGGTGCAAACGTCGGGTTCGCTTTTCCCCCTCCATATTGGAGACTTCCAGTGTCTGTTTCGGCGTGGGTGTCCAAGACAACAAACGTGTTGGCAGGAAAGCCAGATGCAGTAGACCGCTCAATGAATTCGAGCGCCCCTTCCATTCTCCCTTGTGCAGCAAATTCACCCGACGCCCTTAGTGAAGCGTGAACCACCTCTGACTGAGTCCAGCTGTGAGCTCTCTTTCACATAAAAGTTTGAGCACTCACATTTTCGTTCTCCATGTGTCTGACGTCCATTGTGAGTGCATCGCGCAAAAAACTATCGGAACTACCAGCAAGCTGCAGGCTGATCAGCACCAAAGGCCAGTTTAGCCTGGCATGCTTCCGTTCTCCAGAACCTCTGAAACCATACTGCTGCAATTTGGACCAATACCTCGCTGAAAATCCAAGCCAACTTACTGCGGGGGTTGCTCTGGACCTTGGCGCTCTCTTCCATTCTTTCTGGTCACACAAGAGGCATAGGAACGGCACCAGCTTTGAGACGGTTGAAAACATGATGCACCCCGTTTCATTTGGCGAACGTTGTTCGCAGATGACTGCCCCGCATTGAATGCATTCGTGCATTTGCTCCCCCGCCAGCGTCCGGCGGCCGCAAAAGCTGCAATACGTCTTCTTAACCAACAGCAGATTCTGCTCTGGCAGATGAGTTTGCCACAGGTTCTCTCTGGCTCACAGAAGGTACTCACTCTTTTCTGCATGTTCACGTTCCCTTGCTCTCTCATATGGAGAGCACCGTTTACTTTGGGGTGCGAGTTCTTTGGGCATGGCGAACTTTTTTTTTCTTGGCGAGTGCATATTTTTAGCCTTCGCTTCTCTGCTTACAGCTGTTTCGGAGATTCTTGTCCCGACATGCGAATTCGCGTTTGAAAAACAAATAAAAACCAGAGAAATAAAAAATCGCAGTTCACAACTCGTGCATCGATTGTCGACCACGGTGGCCATAAATCCAGGAGGCGTGTACCCAAATGGCCAAAGGCACCTCTACCTACTACTGACGAGAACGCAAAATTCGGCCAGGAACGTGCGGAGCCCATCAAGCACGCGCACAAAGACGAGGCACTCAATGAGCCGGGCGGCGACTCCGCTGCAAGCAAGTCTGCTCGGGGTCATACAGGATCCAGGCCATGCAGCTGACCCAGTTGGTCCATCCGGGCCACGCAAGTATTCTGGGCCGCACACTGGCAGCTACTCCGGACCATACAGCTGCTTCGGGCAGTGCAGCTGCTCTGGGCCATACAGCGTCCTCCGAATCACCGGAGGTGAGAGAAACTTTTACCAAGAGTCTCATTCAACTAACCAAGGTTACGTTCAGTCCAATGCAACAGAAACCACGGCAGCGGATTGCTGCAAGCCGGACGTCAATTACGACTCGGAAGGACAAGAACCTTTTGAGTGATGAGGAAGCAGGTGTGGATGAGTCTGAGGAGTATGCAGACAGTCGTTTGCGCGGCAAGTCTCGAAGGCGAACCCCCATTCAACGTAGCTCAACATTTTGTTTACAGACGCGGTCGAAGGCACACACCCTCTGCTGATCACTGGGTCAGTTAGAACGCAAGCGAAGGGTTGAAGCTTCGGCGGGTGCCGCAGCTGGATCCTGGGGGTGAACTCCGCGTTTCGGCAGTTGTCGAAGTGTAGGGCAAGGTCGCGCGGGTGAAAGGAAAGACGAAACGAGGGGAGGAGTATGAAACCCCTCAGCCAATTACGCTGGGTCCAATACCTCTTACGCACCAAACGACCGCAACTTGGGCTGACTTTTTGCAGTTTGTTGCTCGCATTGCAAAGACACTGCCTGCGTACTTTATTATTTACTAATGAGCTGGCGGTAGCTCAATGGCAAGAGCGTAACTCTTCCGTTGACTAACGAAAAGGGTTAGCGACTGCGGTCAGCGAGATCAAGGCGCGAAAGCCCAAGTAGGTGGAATTATAGTCACCGGAATGACTACTCCTTTATCTCCTGAGTAAGCTTGCGTGTCATCAGAAGTTTTCGAAAGTTGTCGTGGAGTGGAGTGCTTTCCATAAATGAGCGACGCGTAGCCTGAGATTTCCCGAGGTAGAGGGAATGTGACATGCAGATGAGCTGGTTGAGGTTGGGCATAATAGAAGGACCCAGGACCCGAGGCATTGAAATATTCTCCAACTTCTTCGACAGTCTGCCCTTCGTCCAAGAGCTCAGCGGCTCTTTTTTTCAAGTCCACTGAGATCGAGTGATGAACCATTGCGAGAGGGAGGCTCGGGCGAGATTTGTAGAAAGTGAAATGATTTTTTTGACTTTTTTGATCTCTTGACTTTTCAGACACGAATTCACATGTCGGGACAAGAGTTTCCGGAGCAGCTGTAGCGTAACTTTCCGCAATCGTGACAATACACCGGCGATTAAATTTCCTGCGAAAAATCTCTGCTTGCCTCGAGCAGATCGAGCCGTTTTTGCTCTGGGGAAATGAACCTTTCAAATGCTACGTCCATTGTTACCTCCCCCTGCCTGTCCTCTTCTTCGTCGCCCTGGCGAGTGGCATCTGCCACCGCGCTCCAGATCTGGGCAATGTAGAGTTTTCCCAGTGCGGTTGCAAGTCTCTGATGCATATGAGCAACCGTATCCTCACCGCAGATGTAATCCTGGATGATTTGTCGGGTCGCTGGGTTGTCCAATCGCCTGTCATGGCGTTTGGTACTTACGCCGGAGGCGGAACTGGGAACTCACGTGTGCGCTGTTTCAGACGCCGAAGCTTGGCTTCTGCATGCTCATTAGTGGTCACTGGGCAGCTGTTGGCCATGGTACTCACGGAGGCTCCTGCGCTGGCCCTTCTCTGCTGCTAGTTTGGCTTAGATACTGCTAGTACTGCATTGGCACTTACCCTGCAGTTTCCGAGTCGACCGCATTGACATCTATGGAAACTTGAGCTCTACATGCTCATTAGCAGTCAATCCACCATCCCTCTGGTCACGGCACATACGCGGGCCCCTGCATCACTGCATCCCTGGAGATAACATTAGGTTAGATACGCTGCTAATGCCAGCTCACTTACCCACTGGCAGAGGATTCCAGCATGTCGACACCACTGCTTTGAGCGTTGCTGCGGTATGTGAGTTCAAAAAAGGTGTGGCGAAGCTTTTTCCTTACTCGCTCTTCGCGCTTTCAGACTCACTCCCCGCACTATTTGACCCATCCTCCCTATAACATTGTTAGTCGCCTGCATGCCACGAGTGTGCACACTCACTCTTCTGGAGTTGAAGTACGCTGCCTGATGCTGGGAGCGGTCGGCAACACAGATATAATGCGGAACTTCTCACCTCACAGTGCGTTTGTCTTTAGCAGCCCTGTACAAGCTCCGTCAGTACAACAAAGAAGACCTTTTTAAAACTGACCCCGGCTGGCCTGTAGAACTCCTGCTTAGGTATTAGCGGAATGTCAGAATGAAACCACAAAGACATACTCTTTCACACCTGCTCGTGCTCGTTTTTGATTCAATCTATTGACAAGAATCGTCACTCATGCACCTGCTGGTCCGAGGCGTACTTACGAACAAAAATTGAAGCTTGCATCAGCTTGCTCGCTGAGAAACATGATTGCAGGCTCTTGTCTTTCGTTCCAGATGTCTGGAGCATTCCCCCCCTCTCTCCATGGCCGGTCCGTAATAGCGCTCCTTCGCTTCTTGTTTCTTACCAGTTTAGTCAGCGCTTTCATGTCGCCATACCAGCCTTGTTCGTAGCCCGGGATCGATCCCCAGATCCATTCGTTACTGCAATCGAGCAACTTAGCTGGCAGATTGTCAAAGACTGCAAAACTGCGTGAGCAACGCAGCACGAAGAATTTAGAATACGCACAAAAAATATCGGCATTTGATTTGTCGGCGGGGTCCAGCTTGAGTAAGCCCCGCTCTTCCTTGGGGGTTTCTTCCATGCCGATCCACAGCCAGCAGCGCGTTTCTCGCATGATGTACTCGTCAAATACGTCGAGTAGCTGCCTCCCCTCGTTGTTGATTTTTGCCTGCAAGAGTTCTTCAATGACCATGCGGCGAATAGTCAAGTATTGCCACAGCTTTGTTCCTGTGTCTCTTTTTAGCTCGATAATCACATCTTGTGGGATCGTGGAATTGTGCTTCTTTGACTCTGCGACCCACAGCCTCCATTCGCACAAGTAGAAGACAGCAGTTTTGGACAGATTGATCCAGCTGGAAACGTATGTTGACGGCAGAGGCACATAACCCAGCAGATTTCTCCCCGCATCAAACGCTGGAATCCTACAACGCTGGTATCGTCCCCCTTCCGCGTTTTTATATCCCCTTTTCTCTGGAATCCCATACCATACTGCCTGTCGTTCATAGTTCTTCCAAGTGGCTTCGTCCATGTCTTTGTGGATGGACGGAATGAAGAACTTGTCGATGGGTTTCCCCCGTTTCTTGTTCGCTGGCGCCATTAGCGGAGATGTTGGAAAAGTCAATTCACTCGACCTGATGTGATCGGGGTTTAAACATTGTTTGCTATTGTTTATCTGCTATTGTTTTCCAGCTGTACCGCCGCCTAGTTGATGCTTCCAAATTTGGAGCTAGTTCGCGATAGTAACCGTCCTGCTGGCAGGTGGGCGCACACTCCTGCAGCAAGGCTTGTTCGAGGATAGCGCTTCAAAATGCCTCCGCAATCCTACGTCAACAACATGCGCACGCACGCAGTACAGTCACTCCAATCGGCGCAGTCATTTTGGATTTCAGCTGATGAGTTGTGACCCTCGAAGCGATATAATAGCAGGTCAGCGATGCTCCAATTCGGAGAGCACGTCATACCGAAAACACCACACATGCAGCAGAAAAAAAGAAATGACAAAGTGACGGCGCGCACCCTTGTCCGGGTATGTGGTAGCATAGCCACACACTTACATAAGCAGGTAGTATTTCGGACTTCGTAGTTTACCAACTACTCTAGTGACTACTTACTACAGTATTCAACAAGATCTGCACTTTTATTCCCACACATAAGAACCATTCTGGAGCGCGAAAAACCTTAAATTATCGACCTGCCAGCGTAAATACACGGATCCACTTCCATTTCTATTATAGCACGGTTTTGTATTCATCTATACGCTTCTTCCGTTGACCGCCACATGGGATGTACTAATCGCACTCCGATCATTCGGCGCGGCTCTCCAAATCTGGTTGGATTATGGAAAGTGGGACAACCGTCACTGGCATAATGCTAACGGCGTGACTCGTACCCTACTAATGACGTGACTCATACACTACTAACAACGTGACTCGTACCCTACTAATGGCGTGACTCATACATTACTAATGGTGTGACTCATACCCTACTAATGGCGTGACTCGGGTGGCTCCGCCATATGAAGGGGTCAATTGGTCGACCAATATTGACCAATCAGGCCTCAGGCCTCGGGAACCAACCTCAAACTCCGCTCAGCTTATGACCACTGCGCACGACCAATCTGCCTAACAATGTGGCTCGTACACGACTAACAACGTGACTCGCACCCTACTAGCGTGACTTTCACTGATTACTGAATCCACAAACACATTCTCAATCCCCAGATTAAAAGCGACGCATGACGCTCGTTTGTCTCTTTGATCGCTGCCTATGTTCTATGTGCGGTGGACAGCGTCCTTTCAGGTCAAGATGTTGATAGGTCTCGAATAGGATACATTACGTGACAATAATACTAAATCCGTCGTGATCGTCACTGTAACGGGGGTGGTCCTCCCTTCTAAGAATCGGCGAGTCGGCGTCGGTCGATTTGTTCACGCACGCCTCTTGCGTTACCTCCCCGCATGATCACTCGCGTGTTCCAGTTCAGCAGCAAACACAAGCAATATCTCACCTACACCTTTCCTCACTAGCGGCTTCCCCGTTGCAGCGGCACCTCACACCGCCCAAGTCTGGCTCTCCACCTGTTGCGTCCGTGCGAAACGTAAGAAGCCATGCCCATACGCGCCAAGGATTCGGTGCGCGAGTGGCTGCAGGTGTGAGCGAGGGGAGAATAATCACGCCCTGGTGACGGCATGCATTATGTCATGCTTGAAGTCTTTCAGGTACCCGGAGAAGGCGCTCTCTACCAGTAAAGTAATGGCACCCATACCGACTAACTATAACTTGGAGGCAGCTTTGCAAGAGGTTGCAAAGCAAGGCGTAGAATGGGATGGAGAGGATGTACCCGGGCCGGCAGGATGGGGGTTGCAGGTGCCAGAAAACGGCGAGATAAAAGTGAGTGATGAAAAAAAACAAAGCAAGGTGAGCGAGCATCCGGCGCAATTTGCAGCGTCTGACTGACGCTGTCGCAGCGAAATCGTGCAAGAAGTGAACGAAGGCGGAAAAAGAGGGTGCTGGAAGCAGAGGAGCAAGGCCTACAAGTCAAAAAAGTTGCATGGAAACGTCGAAAGGTTATGGCGGACACGCGGGCCTTTACGTTGGCGGACGCTCAAGTGGAGGGTCTTGATGCAGCAGATGGCGGTTGGCTTGGATCCCAGAAAAAGACCGAGAACAAGAACGAAAGCGAGGTGCGACGCCTGCTTGAAAGGGGATTCCAGTTGGTAAAATGGGATGGGAAGTGGGTAGTTGTTGCTATTTGAAAAATGCCAGCTAACACGCAATTAGGACACCCCATGCAATTCTAGACAAGTCAGGGCGAGTCGTGGCCGTTTTAGCTGGAATGCCAAATGGGCCTTTCCAACAAGAGGTGGGTGCGCCAGCAGCATTAACTTTCCAAGAAGAGAGCAAACTCTTGCCGGCCGCCAAAGCCAATCCGAGAGGGCCGTTTCATGCCGTCTTTGCAGGCTTCTCGCATGGGGGCGGCACAGAGGCAAGTTATCTTTCTAGCTGATTATGATTTGTTCTAACGCAGGCACAGAGGCCGACGCAGACGTTGGTAACAGGAGTCTACAAGCACGCAGTTGCGGCATTGACTAGGAATCCAGCGGTCATTAGGCTTGCAGGGTTTCAAAACCGTAAGTGCGCTTTGTTATTCGAGAGCACTTTACTCACAGTAAAGGAAGAGGCGTTCAAGACATATTTTCCAAATACGTACGCCTACTATCAGTCTACGATGTCGCAATTAAAGGAGGAGGAGCCCTTGCTCAAGTTCCCTTTTGTCGACACCTTTCCATCTGCGGCGTTTAACCTTGGACCACAAACCGTGTGTGGACCGCATCGAGACAGCAAAAACCTGGCGTTCGGGATCTGCTGCATCTCAGCACTCGGAACATTTGACCCGACAAGGGGAGGTCACCTGGTACTCGAAGAATTAGCACTCATGATCGAATTTCCGCAGGGTTCAACGGTACTGATTCCCTCTGCAGTGGTGACGCATTCGAACACGAGAGTTCAAACGGGAGAGACAAGGTACTCATTCACTCAATACGCATCTGGCTCGCTGTTTGCGTACGTCGAAAACAAAATGCGAACCGACAAGACGGCTTTGACTGAGGGCGACGAGGAGGAAAAGAAAAGATGGAAGGCATCCAGGTTGACAAGGTGGAAACACGGGATTTCCATGTTTCCACTGTTTTCTAGCTACCGCTACTAGTATAACCAATTGGGAAGTCTCACTTGTTATAAGCCGACGCAAATGGAACATTCATCATATCCGAGTCAGTGGGCCCGGGGGCTGTGGGTACCAAGATCTCACAACGGACCAAGGTCGGGAAAACACTGATCTCTCACAACTATGAGATCACATGCACATGCCGGTTGAGTTGACAACTGTTGTACGTTGTCGACGAGCTCATCTTGTACAATAAATACGATAACAAGTCGAATGTATCCCCAAATGTTGCGGGGAGCAAACCGAGCTTGGACGGTCAACAAACTAAAACTCTAAAGTGGTTGTGCTCAGCTGTCATTCGTGAACTCTCTTTACGCCCACTGGGAGACCCTCTCCTTGACGGTTGCGATCGCTTCCTTCGAAGTCGGCCTGATATCTACCTCAAAGTCCGATGGATAGCTGTTCGAAATTCGGGTTCGCAAAGCAGCTCTAATATAGGCACGCAATAAACGTACCTCACGAGTCCAGCAGTGTATGTCGGCATCAACGGGATCTCGTTTCCATTCGCATCCTTCTTCTTTGAAACATCGACGGTCGCGACGATATGGGAAAACAGCATGAAGACCATGTTATCCCCCAAATATTTACCAGGACAGATCCTATCGCATAGGATTATTGGAGAGAGTCAAAGTGGAGTTGACATTTGACTTGCCTGCGTCCGAAACCAAAGGCGTACTGGCGGGGATGTATCGCGGTTTCTTTACATTTACCTGGGATGTGACGCTCTGGTATGAATTCTTCCGGAGGGAATCCGCTCTTGTCATCCTTGGTCAAGGCCCTGTCAGACTAGCGGGTCACTTGCTTCATTTTCAGTGTGGACCAATGCTACGTACCACACATTCGGAAGAACGATAGTACCCTCTGGAATATAAGTACCCTACAGGATCGCACTCGGTCAGAAGAGAACGTACAGAGGGTACTTATCAACCGCGTACCCATGTAAAAGTCTGCCGTTCTTGTTGCGCGAGCGATACTGAGGGGAAGCGCAGGTTTCCACCGCATGGTCTCTCTGATCACAGCCTGGAGATAGGGCAACGAATCACGATCTTGAAGCGTCGGTAGACGCTCGTTCCCGACGACGCCGGAAAGCTCCTCTTTGAGTTTTGCTTGAATATCAGGGTACATGGCCAACGCGAGCATAAAGTCGAGTGTGGTGGAGTACGACTGACACAGAGATCAGTAAGAAACCTACGGAATTCGTCGTGAATGTTTTATGCGTACGGTCTCCCCTCCGGCTGTGCCATTGTGCCCATTAAAGAGGAACGCACACAATCAAACACTGGTACTCACCACCATACATTGACCCTGGATCAAGTTCGTGGGCCTTGGCGAGAGCTTTCAACGCAGCGCCGTGGGGGCCGGCCCTACTATAGGCTTCCCCAAGACGAACCCACATAAGTTGATCTTCCGGTGCTGCCCGTAAGGCAATCTGGAATGCTTCGATAGATTGCGCGTAATTCTTATGGTTCTGTTTCCATTAAGACGGATGAAGCATATAATCTTGGGTTTGGCTCACCAATTCTACCACGCCAACTGCTTTCCAGGCCCAAGCATTCGTGGGTAAGCATCTACCGACAGCCACACTTTGGATTCCAGCATCCAGTCCACCTTCCCCATCTATTGTCCTGCGAGCGACGACTACTTCGTCTTCAGTTGCGTCGGCATGGAGATGTTGGAGGGCAGGATAAGTTCGATTGACACCGATGGGGAGATCCTCTTCGAAAAGAGAAGTGATCCTGTAAGTACCAGTGTCAAGGCTGTGAGTCATAGATGGCGCTGTGGATTCGATAAAAGGTGGGTGTGGGTTGAGGTCAACTATGCAGTGAGTTCCCCCTTTTTATAGCCATCGAAACAAGTGCGATACTCACTTCCAGAGTAGTATATCTTTCCTCTCGGTCAAGCCCTCGAATTTTTGGGGTTTGGATGCCCGTGTCACGGCGCGTTTTCTCCGATCAGGGTACGTTAGATGGTCCCTCTGCGCCCACTGCCAAAATAACCATGAGCAATGTGTTCCTATGTGTCTTTTGTTGGAGCATCTCATGCTAACCATACCAAGGGCCTTGCCGCTAAGCAAACGCGGGATCAGAATGGAGGCCACTGCTCGGGTGGTACCATGCTGTCACCGACCTGAACCACTACGTCGATACTAATCTCCGTAATGAGGCACCACGGACCAACTCGAATACACCGGCATGGATCAAGTTTTGCCTGCTTTGCGTAATTCTGCGCTGGGTGTCCGCATGCTGTTGCCGCCGATGGGCTAGCCTGGACGAAGTGGCGCAATGGCCGCTGTTTAGTCAACATTCTAACTTCCAAAACATACTGCACAATCTGTGACCGTAGCTCTCGAACTTACCTCGTGCCCTTCCCATCTCCTTGGGCTTCACTGTTCGTAATGCGTAAATGTCACTATGATAATATGTTCTGGGCTGACAAATACCAGCTGTTCGGCACCCAAACTTGTTGGTTCTTCTTTTCTCACGGTGCGTCTTCTTTTCTCTCGGTGATTGGGTGCTGGAACCAGTCCCTCGTCTACTTTTCTTCCGATGATTGGGTGCTGGAATCAGTCCCTCACCCCCTTTTTGGCGGCCGCGCCAGTCAGCCGTTGCAAATTCAATGGCAGCAGCGAACGCTGCTACCTCGGTAAGTGCGCCAATGTTGGCAAAAGAGATTTAGCAGGCGAAACCATGCCAGACCCAGGATGCCCGCCCCTATTGCCCTGGCTCACCGGGCGATATGCGGTCACTGGCCAAAAGCCAGTGAAGACCAGCGTCCCCGGAGACGGCTGGCCGGTCTTGCCCCCAGCCTCCAGTCCAGTATCTGAATCGGCGCTCCAAACCCCGGCAGGCCTCGAGGACTTCCAAGTTCCAACCTCCTCGCTAAGGTGGCCTCTTGGCAGTATCTCTTGCCGGCATCTCGACTTGTTGCACAAGCACTCGTTTCTCTTGCGCGCAGAGCACTCTCTGGTAACCGCCTAGTACTGCGCGGGTTTGCCGCTCTAGCTCGCTCAGCTCGTCTGGAGCCCCGCTTGGCGAGTCCCCTCTAA
>JBBPLZ010000414.1:0-11748 GCA_038090055.1 Hemileccinum hortonii | reverse complement strand
GGTGAGAAAGTTTCTTCATAGTCTATTCCGAAGATTTGTGTAAAGTCTTTTGCAACAAAGCGAGCTTTTACATGATTGCCAGGTCAAATGGCAAATACCCATCTCCCTTTGATGGGAATATGTCCTTTTGGTAATGTTACTAGATCCCAAATTTTGCGATCATGTAGAGATTTGATCTCATCTTTGGACACATCGTACCATGCAGTTTGCTGGTCTCAAGATAGTTTTGCTATATCTCAGTATTGTTTTGGTACGGTCCATTCTCCATGATCTATGGCAGCGTTGAGATGATGCTGCATCTATTTATTGCTGTACATTTCTCTTAGATCTTTTTGTTCATTGGTTGGTTGAACAGAACTAGGAGATTGTGATTTTTGAGTAGACTTCTCCTAAATTGGATCAAGACCTTGATTAAGATCTCTCTTGATTTGCACAGGTGGTCAGTCACCATATGTGTTATCAGGTATGATTTGAGGCTGTGGATTTCTGCCAGATCAGCGTGGTTCCGGTGGTGCTTTAATATTAGATTACTCATCTCTTGTTGGATGATATTGATGAGGACGAGAGCAAAATCTCGTTAAAGGTTCATTAAATTCTTGTCTAGATGGTAATCAATTTGCTCTAACTGGAGCAGGAACCAACCAATGATCTTGTTCAGGTGATGAAGGAGGTGAGTCTGATACCAAGTATCGCTTATGTTGATGATAATCTTCAATTGCAGATCTGTGTCCAGTCTCAGGTTCTGTTCTATGGATACCTGGTTTCATTGGAGAAAACATTGTTCTCGATGATTTGTATGATGGTGAACATTTTGGAGTGCAATCTACTGGAGATTCTGATCTTGGAGAATCTGGTGGTGACCATGATTTCGGTGATGGAGTTTCAGCAATAGGTAATGGATAATCAATGTGTATCAGTGGAGGTAATGGTAATGGAAGATATACATGTCTTTCTGGTTTGAGATGAGGTTGAACCGGAGGATCAGGTTGATCTTCTAATCTGGGGATGTGATCTTCTGTTTGAATAGGGGCAGGTTTGTCTTCTTGACTTCCAAAACAGTGTGGAAAAGTATCTTCGTCAAATGTAGCATTAGTAGCGATCATAACTTGATGTTTCTTTTTTGACCAGAATCGCCAACCTTTGGTGTTAGGTTCATATCCTATGAATGTTATTTCCTCAGATTTGGGAGACAGTTTGTCTGGCCGTTGTTCTGGAGGAATGAAGATATATGCTCAACATCCAAAAACTCTGAAGTATGATGCATCAAGTTTCTTCCCATTGAATATTTCGATGGAAGTTTTCTATTCATGACAACGCATAGATTGTCTATTATAGATATAGAGTGCAGTCTCTACAGCATCTTGTCAGAATGCTCTAGGAAGGCAAGTGTGTTGGCGTATTGCTTCTGCCTTTTCCATTATGGTTCTGTTAAACCTCTTAGCTCATCCATTCTGTTGAAGGGTATGAGGAGTTGTCATTTGATGAGTCATGCCTCGAGAAGAGAGGAATGTGTTAAATTCCTGACTCATAAATTCACCCCCTCAGTCCGAATGCAATGAGGTGAGTTGATGACCAGTAAAGGTCTTAGCCCAAGAAACCATATTTTTGAAATGCATCAGACAATCCGACTTGGCCTGCAAGAAGGAAAGTAAAGCATAACCAGAATGGTTGTCAATGAAAGTAAGAACATATCAAGCCCGTGAGTGTGGTTCAGTAGGCATAGGACCCATTAGATCAGTATGCACAAGGGCTAAGGAGCATGGAGCGCGCTTGCCTGATGATGGATATGAGCGATCAGGCATCTTGCCCAAAGAACATCCTTTGCAAGGTGGTAAGTCCTTTGGTAGAGAAATGGTTGGAACACCTGATAATTGGATGTGTGCATGATGCAAGGCGTTGCGAGATGTGTGACCAAAATGTTGGTGTCACAGATGATAAGATCAATCATCCAACAAAGAGGCAATAATCTCTGAATCCAGAGTATTCGTTGCCGACTGAAACCAGTGGAGATTGTTAGCAGGTGATAAGGCAGAGGCCTGTATTACCATGCATCCTCTTTTGTTCCAGATCCTAGATCCAGATTTGTTAATCTTGCAGCAAAAGCCACGGTTTGTTAAAGATGGAACCAATAATAGTCTATGTGATGCATTAGGAGTGTACCACACATTCTCCAGTTTAATTGGTGGTGCATTGAAGCCACCATTTATTTGTTGTACCAGGATAGTATCTGGACCATGCATGGAAACTTTGTTTCCATTTGCGACAGATCTGATCTGATTTGATAATCAAGATGAACAAAGTCATCTAGGAATGGTGATAAATGATCAGTACATCTGCTGTCAATCATCCAATGAGTTTTGCTAAACTCAGATTTAGTTGAATCACCCTGAAGCACAAAGGCTTTGATATAATAGATAAGATATTCATTGCTCTCTTCATCATAGAAGGTATCTAGGTTTTCCTCTCCTCTATCGTAAGGTAAATGTTCCTGATGTGAATAATAGTCTTGGTAAACCAGTACAACTCCTTCATGTGTTCTGCTATCCAGTGTAAAAGAATCTCTGCCATATATTGTAGGGCAGGCAGAAGCATGAAATTCAGGAGTATTAGTATAAGGAACAGGTGGATCAAGTAATACTTGATTGATTGAAGAAAAATGGTTGTTATCCGAAATTAAACCCCCAAGTGAGAACGTCATCTTTTTTTGTCCTTTCTTGTCTCACTTGAATATAAATGGCATAGAGTCTTGTTGCTTAGACAGTCCAGCTCCTTCTATTGCAACATTAGATGAAGTGGGCTTGAAAAGAATTAGATGGTTCTGCAACATCCATACCTGTGTCCATAGCATCTTCTTCCCAGTTATTGAAGTTAGTTCCTTCGGTAATCTCCTCAAAGCATTGAGGATCTTCATTGGCAATCTCATTGTCATATTGAGACCAAGCTGCTTGTGAACTTTCCTCATGGATAGGAAACATAGGAGGTGCTTCATTTAAAATTTCTCTGTCCCAATCCATGATAGCTTCATCAACAAAGCTAGACTCGAAAAGGTTGGAAGAGGACTGTGGAGCCTTTCCTTTACCTTTGCCTTTCCCACTTCCTTTCTTTTGCTGACACTATTGGAAAGCATTGCGTTTATAGTCCTTATCCTGATTAATAAGAGGGACTGGTCTCTTTCCGAAGTTGGGGCGGAAGCCTCCATGACCTCGAAAAGATTGATTTGATCTGAAGTTTTGATAGGGTGCAGAAGGTCCCTGTGGACATTTCCATTGATTAGTTTTGGGAGGTCCACATCAAATCATATTAGTGTGGTTGATTTGGCTCACAGATTCATTCTCCACATTAGAAATGTGGGAGCACAATGGTTGTCTAGTCCCTATGAGTTGGACCTCTGATAAGATTTTTCAGGTTATGGTATCAACTGTGAATTGCGCTTGATCTGTGGTTTGAGTAACCATTGACATGAAAGAGAAGAAGGAGTCTGGAAGGTGAGAGAGCAAGAACATTGCTTGGAAAGATTCACTGAGCTAAGACCAGCTGCTGTTGTCAGCCTTGAACAACTATAAACGACGAGTGCCTTAAACAATAGGTGCAAGGAGTTGGTAAAAAACTAAAAGATGATGGCGGCGAGTGTCGAAGATGAGCGACATGGCAAAGACAATACAAGTCATGGGGATGGGCAGAATGACCATTACAAGGTGAAGCATATGAGTTGTTCCTTGACAGAGGACTAGGCTGGCGATGAGAGAGGAGAGTGGTATTCAAGTGTACAAGGTCCCTATGAAGAAGGGAGGAATACAAGTGAACAGAATTGGGGAAATTACAGAAAATAAGGTAGGGTTTATATAGATGGAGACGAGTTTAGGGCAGATGTGAGATATAGAATGTGATGGAAGGTCATGGAATGTGATAGAAGGAAAGAAGCATATGTGTGAGAGAAAGAAGGTGTCCACGAGGCATGACATCATAATGATGTCATGGTCTGGGCCCCAGGTCAGGTGACATTTCCTGTGGTCATGTGCACTGGTCATGTGACTTTGGAAAAGAGACTAATGGTAAATGGTGCTCAGGGATCATAGAATATGAGCGAAGTGTAAGGTAAGAAAAAGTGAAAAAGTGTACAGGTTGGACACAAACTATAACAGCTGCAGTCATCATGGTGAAAAGACAACTGATTTCATCTATATCTTGTTGAGCTTGATGACGACAAATCGAGCATCAAAGTGCTTGATAAAAGAGAAGGAACTGGCCAGAGAAACCAGTTGTGCCAAAGAAAAGAACCATCTTGTCCCAGATGGCCTTGGTGACTGAAGGATTCTGTTCGCCAGTAACTTGATTAGCAACATAGTTGTAAGAAACATTGTGAAGAAGGGAATCATTGATGGTATTGGCAATGATGCCACAAACACATCTATCGATTGTGATCCATGTGTCTCGATCAGCAGCAAAGGTTGTACTGTGAAGGATGGATCCATTGACAAAGCCCCAGATAGACATAGATTCCAGGGCAGATTGAACATGAACACTCCAGATGGAATAGTTCATTGGACCTGTTAGAACAGGAATTCATCCAAGTATGGTGTTATCGGCTTTGAAATCAGGGGAGATATTGATTGCAGCCATTTAGAGGAAAGATTCTAGTTCAGGAAAACCTTCATCAATAATAAGATCTTTATAGAGATAAGAGATAAGAGAAAAAGGAGGAACGTATCCATATCCAGAAGAGTGTTGTTAATTGATGTGCTTGTTTCACTGCCATATACGAAATCTCCATTGTCATTTTGGTAAGATCTGAGATCTCTCCATTTTGTTTTTCCAATAGAGGTGCCATTCCTCTTTGGTAAAGGTCTCATCATCTGGTAATGATGGTTTGTATCATAATGGATCAAGAATAAGCAAAATGACAGTTTGTATCGTAATGGATCAAGAATAAGTGAAATAAAATTAATGAAATGAAACATGGGAAAATAGTGTGGATTTGATATAGTATGATCTTGTGCGATAAGGATTTTTTTGTGACTGTGAGAGACATATGGCAGTACTATCTCCTCTACACTATCAGTGTAGGCATTAAGGTCTAGAAACGATTTGTATCATTGTTTTTTAGCTAGATCCTTTTGATACACCATTTCATATTTTGTTTCTACAATCCAAGAAAGATGAATAGGAAAAGAAAGAAGAAAAGAAAAATAAGAAGAACTAAGTAGAATTGCAAAGTCTGCATTTTCGTTCTCCTTCTGACGCAGCAGCTCTTGTTTGTTTTCAGTTAACTTCTACCAAGCATCCTGAAAGGACATTGAAAACAAGCTGATCCTGGTTTTACCAGGCTCAACAAGGATCTCATTCTATAGTAAATTTCCTTTTGAACAGGATTAAGAATAAGTAAACAGTGATAATGACAATCAAAGAAATAGTTCCACGAAATCATGTCCATACCATAAAAATGGTTGTGCTCCTCCAGAGTCCAATTGGTGCTTCTTTCCACATTTGCGTTTTTCATGGGATGCCAAACCCAATCTTCTTCTGAGACCTCCCAATTCGGAATGTGCGACTTGATTATGATGATGTTTGGATATGATGGAGGAAAGATGTCATGCTTGAAAATCTCGAATCCTTGACCATGTACCCTCAGTTTGACCATTTGATTATACATGTCAACTGGAAAAGCCCATCCTGCAGCTTCATACATTTGCGCAAGCGTCTTATTGAAGTAAGCAAGACCATCAACGGAATGGAAGGAACCTTGCACCCATTGATACTCTATCTCCTCTTTCTCATTCAAATCTGGGTATTTAGCGTTGGTTTCAATCAGATGAAGAGAAAAAGGGTAGACTTGATGAGGAGAATGACTGAGGATCAATGGTAGTGCAATCATGGATTGTTGAGGACGATACCATGGGTGGAGTACCTGGTCCTCTTGAATCCCTGGATGGATTTCGACTGCCTTAGTGCAATTGAACATGAGATGAAGGAGGGGGAGTTGGTATGGAGTCTGGAATAGGAGCCAATGAAGTCCAATGTCTACGATTTCATCGCATTGATGGTGAGCTAGGAACCTGGTGTCCACTAGTGCATTGTATCTCCAGCAATCTTGCTGGGTTTCCCAATGTGACATTAGCATTTTCCTGGGGGTTTGACCCTTCTTGTGTTCTTTCAGAATATGGCAGACAAACTCATAGTCTGTGCCTCCCTCTCCTGTGGCGAAATACTTGGAGAGGAGGTTGATCTCCTCGTTAGTTGGAAGCAGAGGTAGAGGCCCTTGTTCCAGGGGTTGGTCGAAGAGGGAAGACGTGCTGATTGGCATGTTCCACTGGAAGGGCTGCGGATCCTCCCCTGCTAGAGGAGGAGAAAAGAGTTGAGGAAGAACTGGTGGCCAGAAGAGGTTGACCTGAGAAGACAAGGGGATTTCTGGGTCTGATGAGGCCATGTGGTAGACCCTCTCCAGAATCAGAGGAAGGATTGCGCTGATTGGAATTGGATAGATGAGATTGGGTGATTGCAACATTTTTGAGTTGAGTGATGAGCAAATCGATGAAAGGTGGAGGTTGTGTTGGTAATGAAGGAGGAGAAGAACGACATGGAGCTTGTCTCAATCCATATGGGTTATTTGGCAGACTGGTGGGAACGGAGTGATAAAATGAATCAGATGACTGATTCGAGCAATTTCAGTGCTTGATTGTGCAATTGGCAGTGTGAGATTGATTTCTGAGAACTCTGGTGACAATAAAGGGTTGATTTTGATGATCAATTATATTGTCAGACAATTGTCTAATGACATCCCTCTCACCATGATGGTGGATCTCGTTTTGTTTGATGGCTCCGTTGCAAAGAATGCAAGGAACTTCGAAAGGGACTCCAGGTGGGACAATATATGTATCCCTGACTGGGCAATGTTCCTGAGGAACTATCAAGAGTTCTTTGATGTTGTCAGGATATGGAGTGGGTCGATGATTCCAGATAGGATCTCTCCTTGTATTCAAGGGTATTGAAGAATTATTGGATGATTGTCTACTTACGCTTAGGAGTTGGTAGTTCCTAAGTGTAAGTGTAAGATGATAGTCATCAGATGATAGTAATCAGTTGTGGTTCTGATCTCAAAGAACATAACAAATGTCTTTGAAAAACTGAGAAGAATCATTAGTCCTCCTGGAAAATGGAGGAGGACTATGCTATCGGTTTCAATAGCATATCTGCCTATGTTTAGGCATTGAAAGATGTACAAAAAGACAATTTGTACAGTTTGGATCATAGGCATGTACCACTGCTCAATGTGCGAGACGGTGGGAGTCATTATGATATCAAAAGACGTACTCCACTTGTCTAAGCGGGGCTCATAACCTTTCAGAATACAAAGTACTCTGAATGGCAAAGGGACAGGGGAATGAACCTCAAGTAGGAATACTTACTTGAGTAATAGAGTGATGGTACAGAAGCCAAGTGTTACGCTTGGTCCGGGTAGGAGTGAGCGTAGCCTTGGATAACCCCTAGTTGGCTAAGGGTAGACGTGAGGAGTGTCGGGACAATGCCGACAGGGTGTTCAGCGATCAAGAGTCGAAGAACAAGTCCTGGGCGAGAGGTTGCCCAGCAACGAGATCGAGGAGTTCAAAGATAGTCCAATTAATACAAAGGACAAGGACGTTGTTGCGAAGACGAGAGTTGATGCGCACGAGGGATCAAGGGCAAGGGACTAAGGGTATATTCCCAAGGAGAACTAAGCTAAGGGACAGGTACGCGACGCGGGGGGTTTATATACCTAT
Source organism: Hemileccinum hortonii (assembly GCA_038090055.1). NCBI lineage: Eukaryota > Fungi > Basidiomycota > Agaricomycetes > Boletales > Boletaceae > Hemileccinum > Hemileccinum hortonii. The sequence goes on along the minus strand of JBBPLZ010000414.1, from coordinate 3,994 downwards.
GGGGAGCATGCACGGACCAAGCTAAGTAATCAGGGTAAAGGGCACGCTTGGTAAATGCCAAGAGAATTAGTAATGCCAAGCAAAGGAAGCGTGACTCGGAATGAGTCAGGCGCGATAAGGTATGACTCGACGTGAGTCAAGACCCGAAACAATGGTACGAGCGATGACAGCGTAGGAAAGGTGAACCCGATAGGGTTACCATGGAGCACTGGTCATCGTGAGACAAAAGGGATAAACGTGTACGATGGTGGCGCGAGAAAGGTGAACCCGCAGGTTACTGTGGAGAGTCTACCATCGTGAAAGAAAAGAATAAGCGAGAAAAGACATAGCGGATGACAAAGTGTAACGAATCGTAACACCAAGAGTCTTGTTCAAAGAACAGTGAGATCGAAAGAGAGGATGTAAATTCAATTAAGACAAGATGCGCTATAAGGCCATCTTATATACCTGTACAAGATGTTTGTTTCTATGTATGATTTATCCTAAAAAATAAAGATTCTATGGTATTCTAACCAATAGCATAAAAAGCTAGAAAAATGGTGTGCTATGATGTGAGAGTATCAACATATTGCATCATGTATTCACAAGATGAGTAGTGTCTCGCATGATAAGATGCAATCTTATCTCATGGTTAGATGATCTATTTTGTATATCATCTATAATAGACATGACTCAACATGACTCACATCTTTGTCATCAGGTCTAGAATATTGGTAATCAGCACATCATAGTTAGTGTAGTAAATCAAGTTAATGAGTCACTCCTAATAGATATGAGTCACACTTATCCTAATGATGAGTCACGCTCATTAGGATAATGAGTCACATTTATTAGCATATTCAATATTCTCAACACGTAACAGCTGCAAAGAAGAGCAGTGACAACCTGTGGCTCGAATATGGACATTTCAGGCATTCCAAGTTGTCAGATATGAGGTGGCCAGGTAGAAGGAAGCTCAGGGGTTGGCACAGTATGCCCAAGCACTTTTAGCAATATATAATATTCATCCATATCCCCTGTTGTTCAAGTCCTGCCAATGTCCTCTTATCCTTCATCTCCATCCACCTCATTTATCTAGTTCAAACTGGCATGTCACAACATTGAATTGCTACCATTTTGTACACTCATCAACTCAAGTAAACTTATCACATTGGTATGTCATTATGTTAACAATGATTCATAAGCTGAGTCGATATTGCTTGGTAGGACCAACAATCCATATTTGAAGCCGAGACCTCCATTGCCATTGACTCAGATAGTGCTGGACAATCACTGCTGTGCCAACCTGCCACTGGCAGCCTAATGCCAGTGACAACAGCCTCACCAGTGAGGTGATTGACCTCATGGACTTGCTAATGAATTCATGGAGTGGGTCACCATCTGTTAAAATCAGGGACTCGGCAGAATTTATATGGGCACATTCGATCTCCACAAGGGACTCAAAGTCACAGTACATACTGTTTTGCCATTACTATGCCAGTGGAACTTAGTACTACTGACCATATATGCCATCAGTACTAGCATCAGTGACAAAGAGATGGTGCAAGTGCACCAGGTAGATCAAGTGGTTACTTTGCATATGGAACTCCACACAATGCTCAAATGGATGGGGAAAAACCATGGATTTCACATTAATGTAGTAAACAGGGTATACAAACAATCAAGCGGCCTCAAAGAAGCTGACAAAATCTTATATGCCATGTGGGAAGTGGCACAAGAACAAGGAGAACAGGAGATCCGGCATAAATCAAAGAAAAGGAAGACAGTGTAAGCAACACCATGATGACAAATGGCACACATGTACTTGAATTTCAATACACTGGCTATGACTCGGACAGCGTTCAAATACACATGAGTGTACATCACATTTAGGCCCCCAGTGCCCTATAGAGTACGGTAATTAACAAGCCGCGTATCGAGATCTAGTCATTAGTAATCTACCCCTTGGGAGATTTCCTGGTTTCCGACAGGCTACCCCTTCGGAGCTTCTCGGCTCGCCTTCCGGCTCGCGACCCCTGCGAATGATCAATCTGCCCTTACCACGACTGATATATTATTGAGAGAAGTTGACCTGCGTGCGTGATGTATCAGTCCCGCCGTCGACGCCAATGAATGCAAACGTACCTACCAGCACTGATGTATCAGTGACGAGGACCGTCCCTGATATCATGGAAAGGGTGACTAACCTTGGTGCTGAGTAGCTTGGCTTCGTGTAATACATGACTTTGTCGGTGTAATGCATCACTGATGCATCACTTAGTATTAGTGATGACCGCAAGAGAACACAACGGAGATTGAAATTAGTAATGTACCACATTAACGTGCTAGCTACCATACATTTCATACATCATTATCGCGTTATTGACTGCCTCGACGACATGGCGGGTTGGCGGGCTTTGTTGGACGTTTTTGGCATTTTCTAGGTGGTTTGGGTGCTTCATTTGCTGATTCGCTTTCGTGCCACCCAAGCTGATTTCACTTGTATGCACCCAGCCAGCCATGTTTCGGGTCGTTTCAACTCAGGACTTGCGCTGCTTGTTGCGTCACATATCCAGCATCCTCGTCATATCCGGATTCGATCTCTTCGCCTAGATAGATGCCCTCCTGGCCATGGATCTCGCGTTTTTGGATCCGTTTCGCTGGCAGACTGATGCAGTTAGTGTGGAGGGCGTTCAGGGACGTTCTCATCGCGGTTCGGCTTGTTGAGGTGGTCTGGGGGCGATTCTGGTGAGCCCCCCCCCCCCCCTTGTGCTCGTTCTTGACCTTCACGGACGTGCTCTGATGTTTCTCCCAGCTTCATCAGCTTATCCATATGCTCTGGGACATCCTGGGATGCGTCTGATGGCGCTGTTTCGGCTGTGGTGAGTGCGACGTCTTCGTTTGCAAGTGTACCCCCCTCCCCTTGAGTTCTAGGTTCGGGAATTCATTCTGTTGGCACGCGGGTGAATCGGGCATTTCGGGTGGTGTCGGGAGATCGTATGGTGAGTTGTTAATGTACTGTGGTGATGGCTGATCGAGTCCCCCGACAGCCGTGTGGTTTTTATAAGCCCATTTTCTGTAACCTCCGTTCCGATGAGCGATCGGGAAGTCGTGGTTGCCAAGCCTGGCAACGTTCGGACAATCCTCCGACTCTCCGAGTCAATGACACTTCAAAAACCTTGGAGTAAAGCATGCATGCTTCGTAGCGGAACCTCAACAACCCGGGAATAATGGTAATTCAAAATCTTTGGCCGGATGGGCCCTAAACCCTTCGACTGAGAATGGTTACGAGCGCGTGGTGTCACATCCAATTAGACGGTTGATGTGGGATTCACATGTGCGGACGTTTCAAGTTATAAATGGCCATCTTGCCTGTAAGCGAAATGTATCAAAGCTCGTAGCTCATCTTTCCCCCTCAGGACCCTATCGTCCCACACTCTGTTGCTCTTCAACATTCACCATGTTATTCGACCTCGCCCTTTACACCGGCTTATTCCTTACTTTCGAAGTTCTAGCTGTTCCTTCTGGCTTAGCTGCTCGCCTTGCTCGTCGTCGTGAGGGCCGTCAGCCCCAGATCATCCAGCGTCTTGACTCAAATGCTAGTGCCCGCTTTGACCCAGAATACACTGTAAATTGGGCTGGCGCCGTGGTAACAAAGGATGAGGTGCGTACTGGCCTTTTCCCTAATAGTCTGCGAGAGTATTCGGTCCGATCCTATTTCCATGGTTTAACGGGGAACATTCACTCCCGGTACCATCACTGGCACCTTTACTGTCCCCGTTCCTTCTGGTACAACAGAGTCCGCTACTTCTTTCTGGGTTGGTATCGATGGCTACTACAATTGCCTGGAGGCAGTTCTCAAGACTGGTGTTGACTTTATTGTCTATGATGGTGAGGAAGTATTGAACTATGTATTCACGCGTATCTAATTGTATTATTCTCAAAAGGCATGGTACGAGTGATACCAGGAACGATCCTACGATTTCTCTGGCATCACTATCTCGGCTGGAGATGT
>JBBPLZ010000413.1:0-11749 GCA_038090055.1 Hemileccinum hortonii | reverse complement strand
CTCAGACCTTAGCTCAGCTAAGCTTCACACTAGTCAAAGTCTTTGGTTGTTTCAATTCCCACTTCTGCATGAAGCGTTTTTTGTGGCAGAGTACCTGAGACTTGTTACTACCCAAGAATAAAGCATTGTCAATATAAATGACTATAAGAATAATATCCTTGCCAATGAATTTAACGTAAACACCAGAATTTGAAGTGCATCTCTTGAATCCAAAGGATACAAGGCTTTGATGAAGCAGTTTGTTCCATTGAAGGGCTGCTTGCTTGAAACCGTAAATGGCTTTTCGTAAGTGACAAACCTTAGATTCCTGGCCCTTAACTACGAATCCTTCTGGTTGGACCATGTAGATCTCTTCATCTAGCTCGCCAACCAAAAAAGCTGTTTTGACATTTAATGCTTCAATTTCCCAATTGTTAAGCATTGCTAGTGCAAGGACCAGTCAGACAGTTTCAAACCTAGCCACAGGTGAGAAAGTTTCTTCGTAGTCTATTCCGAAGATCTGTGTAAAGCCTTTTGCAACAAGGCAAGCTTTGGCATGATTGCCAGGTCAAATGGCAAATAATCATCTCCCTTTGATGGGGATATATCCTTTTGGTAATGTTACCAGATCCCAAACTTTATGATCATGTAGAGATTTGATTTCATCTTTTGAAGCATCATACCATGCTGTTTGTTGATCTCAAGGTAGCTTAGCTATATCTTGGTATTGTTTTGGTACAGTCCATTTTCCATGATCTATGGCAGTGTTGAGATGATGTTGTATCCATTTATTGCTGTACATTTCTCCTAGATCTTCCTGTTCATTGGTTGGTTGAACAGAACTAGGAGATTGTGATTCTTGAGTTGACTCCTCCTGAATCAGATCAAGACCTTGATTAAGATCTCTCTCGATTTGCACAGGTGGTCAATCACCATATACATTATCAGGTATGATTCAAGGTTGTGGGTTTCTGCCAGATTGGCGTGGTTCCAGTTGTGCTCTAATGTTAGATTTCTCATCTCTTGTTGGATGATATTGATGGGGACAAGAGCGAAATCTTGTTAAAGGTTCACTTGGACCTTGTCTGGGTGGTAACCAATTTGCTCTAACTGGAGCAGGAACCAACCATTGATCCTGTTTGGGTAATGATGGAGGTGAGTCTGATATTAAGTATCGTTTATACTGATGACAATCTTCAATCACAGATCTGTGTCCAGTCTTAGATTCTGTTCTGCGGATATCTGGTTTTATTGGAGAAAACATTGTTCTCAATGATTTGTATGATGATGGACCTTTTGGAGTGTGATCTACTGGAGATCTTGATCTCGGAGAATCTGGTGGTGACCATGATTCCGGTGATGGAGTTTCAGCAATAGGTAATGGATGATTAATGTGAATCAGTGGAGGTAATGGTAATGGAAGATATACATGGCTTTCTGGTTCAGGATGAGGTTGAACTGGAAGATCAGGTTGATCTTCTAATCTAGGGATGTGATCTTCAATTTGAATAGGGGCAGGTTTGTCTTCTTGACTTGTGGAACAGTGCAGAAAAGTATCTTTGTCAAATGTAGCATTAGTAGCAATCACAACTTGATGTTTCTTTTTTGACCAGAATCACCAATCTTTGATGTTAGGTTCATATCCTATGAACATCATTTCCTCAGATTTGGGATACAGTTTGTCCAGCTGTTGTTCTAAAGGAATGAAGACATATGCTTGACATCCAAAAACTCTGAAGTATAATGCATCAGGTTTCTTCCCATTGAATATCTCGATGGGAGTTTTCCATTCATAACGATGCATAGGTTGTCTATTATAGATATGGAGAGCAGTCTCTACAGCATCTTGCCAGAATGCTCTAGGAAGGCAAGTGCATTGGCACATCACTTCTGCCTTTTCCATAATGGTTCTGTTAAATCTCTCAGCTTGTCCATTCTGTTGAAGGGTATGAGGAGTAGTTGTTTGATGAGTCACATCTCAAGAGGAGAGGAATGTGCTTAAACTCTTGACTCATAAATTCACTCCCTCAGTCCAAACATATCAAGGTGAGTTGATGACCAGTAAAGGTCTCAGCTCAAAAAACTGTATTTTTTAAATGCATTGAACAATCTGACTTGGCCCACAAAAAGAAAAGTAAAGCATAACCTGAGTGGTTGTCAATGAAAGTAAGAACATACCGAGCTCAAGAGTGCGGTTTAGTTGGCATAGGACCCATTAGATCAGTATGCACAAGGGCTAAGGAGCGTGTAGCCTGCTTGCCCAATGATGGAAATGAGCAATCAGGCATCTTGCTTAAAGAACATCCTTTACAAGGTGGTAAGTCCTTTGGCAAAGAGATGGTTAGAACACCTGATAATTGGATATGTGCATGATGCAAGGTGTTGCGAGATGTGTGACCAAAACATTGGTGCCACAGATGATAAAATCGATCATTTGACAAAGAGACAATAATCCCTAAATCTGGAGTAATTGTTGTTGACTGAAACCAGTGGAGATTGTTAGCAGTGTTGAGAATATTGAGTATGCTAATGAGCATGACTCATCATTAGGATAAACATGACTCACATCTATTAGGAGTGACTCATTAACTTGATTCACTACACTAACTACGATGTGCTGATTACCAATATTCTAGACCTGATGATCAAGATGTGACTCATGTCAGGTCATATCTATTATTAGATGATGTGTGAAATAGATCATCTAACCATGAGATAAGATTGCATCTTATCATGTGAGACACTACTCATCTTGTGAATGCATGCTGCAATATGTTGATATTCTTGCATCATAGCACACCATTGTTCTAGTGCTTTATGCTATTGGTTAGAATACCATAGAATCTCTATCTTTTAGGATAGATTGTACATAGAAACAAATATCTTGTACTGGTATATAAGATGACCTTATAGTGCATCTTAAAAACATTGAATTCACATCCTCTCTTTCGATCTCATTGTTCTCTGAACAAGATACTTGGCTATTGTACCATTGCCTTATCACTCAAGTAAATATTCCTATTTGAGGTTCATTCCCCTGTCCCTTCACCATTCAGAGTACTTTGTATTCCGAAAAGCAAGTGATAAGGCAGAGGCCTGTATTACCATGCGTCCTCTTTTGTTCCAGATCCTAGATCCAGATTTGTTGATCTCACAGTGAAAGCCATGGTTTATTAAAGATGGAATCAATAGTAGTCTATGTGATGCATTAGGAGTGTACCACATGTTCTCCAGTTTAATCAGTGGTGCATTAAAGCCACTGTTGATTTGTTGTACCAGGATAGTACCTGGACCATGCATGGAAACTTTGTTTCTGTTAGCAACAGATGCTGATCTGATCTGATTATCAAGATGAATGAAGTCATCTAGAAATGGAGATAGATGATCAGTGCATCCACTGTCAATCATCCAATGAGTTTTGCTAAACTCAGATTTTGTTGAATCATCCTGAAGTGCAAAGGCTTCAATATAATAGATAAGGTATTCATTGTTCTCTTCATTGTAGAAGGTATCTAGGTTTTCCTCTTCTCTATCATAGGGTAAACATTCCTGATGTGAGTAGTAATCTCGGCGAACCAGTATAACTCCTTCATGTGATCTGCTCTCTGTTATAAAGGAATCTCTGCCATATATGGTAGGGCAGGCAGAAGCATGAAATCCAGGAATATTAGTATAAGGAACAGGTGGATCAGGTAAAACACAATTGATCGAAGAGAAATGGTTGTTATCCAATATTAAACCTCCAAGTGAGAACATCATCTTTTTCTTTCCTTTCTTGTCTCACTTAACTTTAAGCAGTTCAGGGTCTTGTTGCTTAGACAGTCTAGCTCCTTCTATAGTGACATCAGATGGAGCAGGCTTCAAAGAAATTAGATGCTTCTGCAACATCCATACCTATATCCATAGCACCTTCTTCCCAGTTACCAAAGTTAGATCCTTCAATAATCTCCTCAAAACATTGAGGGTCTTCTAAAGCGACTTCATTGTCATAGTGAGATCAAGCTGCTTGTGAACCTTTTTCCTGAACAGGAGTCATGGGAGGTGCTTCATTTAGAATTTCACCATCCCAGTCCATGGTAGCTGTTATCGGCCTTGAACTACTATGATGACGAGTGCCTATACAACAGGCGCGAGGAGTTGATAAAAGACTAATAGGCGGCAGTGTTGAGTGTTGAAAATGAGAGAGACAGCGAAGACAATACAGGTGGTTGGTATCGGCAAGATGATGGTGACAAGGTGAAGCATATGAGAGTCCCTTGACAGAGGACGAGGCTGGCAATGAGGAAGAAGAGTGGTATTCAAGTATACAAGGTCCCTATGAGGAAGGGAGGAATACACGTGAACAGGACTGGGGAAATTATGGAGAGTGAGGTAGGATTTATAGAGGGAGACAACTTTAGGGCAGACATGGGATATGGGATGGGATGGAACATAATGGAAGGAAAGAAGCATAAGCATGAGAGAAAGAAGTTGTCCATGAGGCGTGACATCATCATGATGTCATGGTCTGGGTCCCAGGTCAGGTGACATTTTCCGCAGTCATGTGCACTGGTCACATGACTTTGGAAAAGGAACTAGTGGTAAATGGTGCTCAGGGATCATAGAATATGAGCGAAGTGTAAGGTAATGAAAAAGTGAAAAATGTACGATGTTGGACACGAACTATAACAGTAGCTTCATGGACAAAACTCAACTTGAAAAGGTTGGAAGAAGACTGTGGAGCCTTTCTTTTACCTTTACACTTTCTGCTTCCTTTCTTCTGCTGACACTATTGGAAAGTGTTGCATTTGTAGTCCTTATCCTGGTTAATAGGAGGAACAGGTCTCTTTCCGAAGTTGGGGCAGAAGCCACCACAACCTCGGGAAGGTTGATTTGATCAGAAGTTCTGATAAGGTACAGAAGGACCTTGTAGACATTTCCATTGATTAGTTTTAGGAGGTCCATGTCAAATCACATTAGTGTGGTTAATTTGGCTCATGGATTCATTCTCCACATTAGAAATGTGGGAGCGCAATGGTTGTCTAGTCCCTATGAGTTGGACCTCCAATAAGATTTTTTGGATTATGATATCAACTGTAAACTGCACTTGATCCATGGTTTGAGTAACTGTTGACATGAAAGAGAAGAAAGAGTCAGGAAGGTGAGAGAGCAAGAACATTGCTCAGAAAAATTCACTGAGTTGAAGACCAGCTGTAGTCATCATGGTGAAGAGACGACTGATCTCATCTATGTCTTGTTGAGCTCAATGAGGACAAATCAAGCATCCAAGTGCTTGGTAAAAGAGAAGGAGCTGGCTAGAAAGACCAGTAGTGTCAAAGAAAAGAACCATCTTGTCCCAAATGGCCTTGGCGACTGAAGGATTCTGTTCGCCAGTGACTTGATTAGCAACATAGTTGTAGGAAACATTGTGAAGAAGGAAATCATTAATGGTATTGGCAATAATACCACAAATGTGTCTATCGATTGTGATCCATTTGTCTTGATCTGCAACAAGAGTTGTGCTGTGAAGAATGGATCCATCAATGAAGCCCCAGACAAACATAGATTCCAGGGCAGATCGGACATGAAAACTCCAGATGGAATAGTTCATTAGACCTGTAAGAACAGGGATCCATCTGAGTATGGTGTTGTCAGCTTTGAAATTGGGGGAAAGTGTGATAGCAGCCATTTAGAGGAAAGATTCTAGATCAGGAAAACCTTTGTTAATGATAAGATCATTATAAAGATGAGAGATAAGGGAAAAAGGAGGAACATATCCATATCTAGAAGAGCATCACTGATTGATGTGCTTGTTCCACTGTCATATGTGAAATCTCCATTGCCATTTTGGTAAGATCTGAGATCTTTCCATTTTGATCTTCCAATAGAGGTGCCATTTCTCTTTGATAAAAGTCTTGTCATCAGGTAATGATGGTTTGTATTGTGAAAGATCAAGAATAAGCAAAATGAAACTATTGAAATGAAATGTAGGGAAGTAATATGGATTTGGTATAGTATAATAAGGATATACTCATGATTGTGAGAGATGTATGGCAGTATAATCTCCTCTATGCTATCAACGTAGGCATTTAGATCTAGGAACAATTTGTATCATTCTTTTTTAGTTAAATCCTTTTGATATACAGTTTCATGTTTCATTTCTATAATCCAGGAAAGATGAATAGAATATGAAAGAAGAGAAGAAAAATAAGAAGAACTAAGTAGAATTGCAAAGTCTATGTTTTCATTCTCCTTCTGATGTAGCAGCTTTTGTTCATTTTCAGTTAACTTCTGTCAAGCATTCTGAAAGGACATTGAAAACGAGCTGCTCATTGGCTGTACCTGATTTAACCAGGCTTAACAAGGATCATGTTCTATAGTAAATATCCTTTTGAATGGAATTAAGAATAAGTAAATGGCAATAATGGTGATCAAAGAAGAAGTTCCATGAAGTCGTGTTGATACCATAAAAATAGTTGTGCTCCTCCAAAGTCCAATTGATGTTTCTCTCCACATTTGCATTTTTCATGGGACGCCAAACCCAATCTTGTTCCGAGACCTTGCAATTCAGAATGTGTGACTTGATAATAAGGACATTGGGATAAGATGGAGAAAAGATGTTGTGCCTAAAGATTTCGAATCCCTGACCATGTATCCTTAGTTTGACTGTGTCCTCATACATGTCAACTGGAAAAGCCCATCCTGTTGCTTCATATATTTGTGCAAGTGTCTTGTCAAAGTAAGCAAGACCATCGACAAAATGGAAAGAACCTTGTGTCCATTGATACTCTATCTCCTTTTTCTCATTTGAATCTGGATATTTAATGTTGGTTTCAATTGGATGAAGAGAAAAAGAGAAAACTTGACAAGGAGAGTGACTGAGGATCAATGGAAGTGTGATCGTGGGTTGTTGAAGACGATACCATGGGCAGAGTACCTGGTCCTCTTGAATCCCTGGATGGATTTCAACTGCTTCGGTGCGATCGAACATAAGATGAAGGAGGGGGAGTTGGTACAGAGTCTGGAATAGGAGCCAATGAAGCCTGATGTTGACAATTTCATCGCATTGATGGTGAGCTAGGAACCTGGTGTCCACTAGCACATTATATCTCCAGTGATCTTGCTGGGTTTCCCAATGCGACATCAGCAGTTTCTTGAGGGTTTGACCCTTCTTGTGTTCCTTCAGAATGTGGCAGACAAACTCGTAGTCCGTGCCTCCCTCTCCTGCAGTGAAGTACCTGTAGAGAAGGTTGATCTCCTCGTTGGTTGGGAGCAGAGGTAGTGGCCCTTGTTCCAGAGGTTGATTGAAGAGGGGGGATGTGCTGATTGGCATGTTCCACTGGAAGGGCTGCGGATCCTCCCCTGCTAGAGGAGGAGAAAAGAGTTGAGGAAGAACTGGAGGCCAGAAGGGGTTGACCTGAGGCAATGATGGGATTTCTGGGTCTGATGAGGCCATGTGGTAGACCTTCTCCAGAATCAGAGAAAGGATTGTGCTGATGGGGATTGGGTAAACGAGATTGGGAGATTGTGACATTTTTGAGTTGAGTGATGAGGGAATCAATGAAAGGTGGAGGTTGTGTTGGCAGTGGAGGAGGAGAAGAATGTTGTGGAGCTTGTCTCAGTCCATATGGGTTATTTGGCAGACTGGTGGGAACGGAGTGATAAGATGAATCAGATGATTGATTTGAGTGATTTTGGCGATTGGTTGTATGATTGGCAGCATGAGATTGGTTTCTGAGAACTCTAGTGATGATAAAGGGTTGATTCTGATGATCAATTATATTGTCAGATGATTGTCTAATAACATCCCTTTTACCGTGATGGTGGATCTCATTTTGTTCGATAGCTCCATTGCAAAGAAGGCAAGGAACTTCGAAAGGGACTCCAGGTGGGATAATATGAGTATCCCTGACTGGGCAATGTTCCTGAGGAACAATCAAGAGTTCTCTGACATTGTCAGGATATGGAGTGGGACGATGATTTTGGATAGGATCTCTCCTTGTATTCAAGGGTATGGAAGAATTATTGGATGATTGTCTACTTACACTCGGGAGTTGGTAGTTCCTAAGCATAAGCATAAGATGATAGTAATCAGTTGTAGTTCTTATCTCGAAGAACATAACAAATGTCTCCAGAAAACAGAGAAGAATCATTAGTCCTCCTGGAAAATGAAGGAGGACTATGCTATCGGTTTCAACAGCATATCTGCCTATGTTTAGGCATTGAAAGATGTACAGAAAAACAATCTGTACAGTCTGGATCATAAGCATGTACCACTGCTCATTGTGCGAGATGGTGGGAGACATTGTGATATCAAAAGACGGACTTCGCTTGTCTAAGCAAGGCTCATAACCTTTCGGAATACAAAGTACTCTGAATGGCGAAAGGACAAGGGAATGAACCTCAAGTAGGAATACTTACTTGAGTGATAGAGTGATGGTACAGAAGCCAAGAGTCTTGTTCAGAGAACAGTAAGATCAAAAGAGAGGATGTAAATTCAATGTAGATAAGATGCGCTGTAAGGCCATCTTATATACCTGTACAAGATGTTTGTTTCTATGTATGATCTATCCTAAAAGATAGAAGTTCTATGGTATTCTAACCAATAGCATAAAGCACTAGAACAATGATGTGCTATGATGTGAGAGTATCAACATATTGCATCATGCATTCACAAAATGAGTAGTGTCTTGTGTGATAAGATGCAATCTTATCTCATGATTAGATGATCTATTTTACATGTCATCTAATAATAGATATGACTCGACATGAGTCATATCTTAAGTCATCAGGATAAGATAATGCTTTTAGAACTCAGCGAAGGTATTCGCTAAAGCATTAGTTTAAGGATAATATTAGATAGCGATTAGATTGCAACTAATATTCTCAACACTCCAATCAGTCAATTCTAATGAAAGCTTTGGTTTGGTACCTTCGGAGCATGTCTTAACATTTGGCAGTCTAGTAAAGGAAGAAGTCAATGAACTCCAGTTTGACATTTCTCCTCAAGGTGATCTGGGTTCTCAAGATGGTGCAGAGCCTATGCTACTATCCAGTCGCAAGTTTATTTTGAATGAACTGAACATTGACCCAAAATTACTTGAACTTCCACAATGCATACAGACCACAAGTACATCACAGCCGCATCCCAATCCATTGTGCAAGGTGTTGCTCACTAAGCGAAAGGCAGAAGATGATTCTACTACATGCAATCCAACTGGAACCCCTATTGTAGGTGTTAGATCACCTCACTCCACTAAATACTAACCCAATTGTGCCAGCAAACTGTGGACAAACCAGATCATCATGCTGAAATGATTGACTCATACTTCAAACATTCAAATGCTGCCGACTCAGATCATCCTCCCAAGTCTAGAAAATGCAACACTGTGAGTGTTAACGGCCTTGAACAATCAATAATGACGAGCACCTGGAGCCACAGGTGCAAGGAGCTGATAGAATATGTAGAGATGACAGTGACAAGTGCTGAAAACGAGTGAAACGGTGAAGATGATGTCGGTAGTCGGGATCAGGAGTATCATGGTGACGAGGTGCAACATACGAGAGTCCCTTGATAGAGGACAAGGCTGGCGACGATGAAGAAGAGTGGTATTCAGATGGACAAGGTCCCTATGAGGAAGGGAGGAGTACAAGTGAACAGGACTGGGAAATTACGGAGGCTAAGGTAGGGTTTATATAGGGCGAGACGTCTTTAGGGCAGACGTGGGAGATGGAATGTGATGGAACGCAATAGAATGTGAAAAAAGAAAGGAAGCATAATCGTGAGAGAGAGAAGCTGTCCATGAGGTGTGACATCATAATGACATCATGGTCTAGGCCCTAGGTCAGGTGATGTTTCCCGCAGTCACGTGCACTGGTCACGTGACTTTGGAAAGGGATTAGGGGTAAAACAGTGCTCAGGGATCATAGGATATGAGCGAAGTGTAAGGTAAGGAAAAGTGAAAAAGCGTACGATGTGGACACGAACTATAACAGTGAGGGATCCTGTAGTGGTCGCTGAACCTGTTGCAAACGATGCAACAGGAGCAATGGCTTCAATGGTAATAAAGGAATGGAAGCGTTGAACGTCTACAAAGGGAGCAATGGCCCCTATGATGACAAAGACACAGACCCATTGAACGAGGTCTAGACCTAGAAAGAAACATGTGACAGAGATCACGTGACTTATCCCCATGAAGATGCACAGCCAAGATAACAGGGCAATGCTTATCTCTTATCTATGATGAAGGACAAGTCTAGAAGACTCTAGAAGAACATGTGCAGACCTCAAGGCAAAGGCTGTACTTATCAAAACCTCATGGTGAAAGGCAGTGCCTTATCACAACCTCATGCAAAACATGCTTTAATGACACAGTGTACTGAAATGCCTCATGTTCCACAGCCTATGAAGAGGCTATGCTTATCTAGTGTTTCATATATAGCCCATGACCCTAGATGACTCATGATGACTCACACTCTTAGCCCAAGGCACAGGGTTATGATATATTAGGATAGATTAGGTACAAATAGATACAAACACCCATGTAGTATATAAACCCATGAATCAGCACCAGAGAACTCCAGTCAAGTTCTCCTGGTTCTCTCCCAAAGAATCATTTGAGAGTTTAAGAGCTCAAAAACTTTTCTTTTCATCTTCTGTTACCAACCATTGAATGGGCTAAGTTTTGCGCTAGTCATCAAGATCTTTGGTTGTTTCAGAACCACCCTCTCAACCACTGGCAGACACCCTGACTCTTGTTTCCCCCCTGGGCCCATCTACACACACCACCATCACACTCTCTCCCAATGCTTGCCACCAAACTCAGAGTCATGGCGAGACAAGGTCCCAGTACCTGTTCTTGGCCATCACTGGCATTCATCCTGAGTCCCTCGCGATCAAAGGTGATAAGGAGTTCCTCCTCTTCATGAACATGTGAGCAGAATTCAGTTGGGTCTCTTATGAGATGACATTGAAGAAATGAGTTGATGCAACAAGGGAATACAACTGCAGGTTGGTCAAAACATGCAGTATAGCCGCTATTTAGAAGAATCCCCTTGCGCTTCTTCGCAAGCTGGGTGATATGGAGCAGCAGATCATTGATAGAGTCTTGAAAGATGATTTTAAATGTATGTATGTTTTATTCTCAACTAAAGTATTGTTGACACCAGTGGCATGATGTGATCTATCATGCAGCAAAACGAAATACAGAGTTGTTTTAGCAACATCATTGCTTAGTTGTCAACCTCATCAAGGTCAGCACTGGCACAGGCAAGAAGGTAAGTAGTGACTCATTCATCACTCAATGTTTGTTATTGATCCTCCACATCTTTCAGCCCCACAAGGTTCCCATATGCTCCCATTGCAAAACCATCATGTGTAACAAACGCTCACTTCATGAAGCCCCTATTTCTTTTATCTTCATCTTATCTTATCAGACAAGGAGATCACACAGTCGCATCTCAAGACATGATGTGGACTTGTCATTTTTCTCACTTCAAGGTCATGTGAACACGTCACGTGACTTAACCCCATACAGTATCACAGCCTTCACTTCAAATTCAGTGCTGTGCTCACCTCATGTTGGTGCTTCCATTCTGATGCCACACCCATCACACACCCTTTTAATGACACAGCATCATGAAATGCCTCATGTACCACAGCCCTTATCAAGGCAGTGTCTTATCTTCTTATCTCGCGTTTCAGATGCAACCCATGACCCTAGATGACTCATGATGACTCACACCCTTAGCCCAGGGCACAGGGATATGACATATTAGGATAGATTAGGTA